>JAXGGA010009112.1:0-53060 GCA_038373865.1 Uloborus plumipes | reverse complement strand
TGGTTAGGAACGGTGGTTTCGTGTTCTTTTTGGAGGGGGTTGGGTGTGGTGGTGTAGAGTTGGTAGTGTGGGCGTTGGTTGTTGTTGTGGGGGCGTCTGTTTTTTTGTTTGGTTTGTGCTCTGTCTAAGGGTGGGTGGTTGTATGATTGCTTGGGTTCTGGGGTTTGCGGCTGTGTTGTGTGTGTGGTGGGGGTATGTAGGTGTCTGTGTGGTGTTTGGTGTTCACGGTGTTTTGCTATATTGGTTGGGTGTGTGATTGTGTGGTGGTTTTATGTGAGTTTATGTGTGTGTGTTGTGTGATGTGTGTGCTGGGGGGGTTCGTGCATTGTTTGGTGGGTTGGGTTTTGTGATTGGTTGTGTGTCGGTGTGCTTTTTTTGGTATGTGTGGTGTGGCTGAGTGTGTTGTTTTTTTTTGTTTGTTTGTTTTGTTGTTGTTTTGGTGGTTGTGTTTGTGGGTTGTGTGGTGTTTTGTTTGTGGTTTTTGTTTGTTTGTGGGTTGTGGTTTGTTTTGTAGTGTGTGTTTGTGTTTTGTGTGTTGTTTGTGTGTTTGGTTGGTGTTGTTGGTTTGGGTGGGTGTTTGTTTGTGTTGTTTTGTTGTGGTGTTGTTGTGTGTGGTTTGGTGTGTTGTTTGTGGTGTGTGGTTTGTGTTTGGGGTGTTTGTGTGTGTTGGTGGTTTGTTTTGTTGGTTGTTGTGGTTTGTGGGTGTTTTTGTGGTTTTGTGTTGGTTTTGTTGTTGTGTGGGTGGTTGTGGTTGTGTGGTGTTTGTTGGTTGTTGGTTGTGGTTGTGGTGGTTGTGTTGTTTGGTTTTTTTTGTTGGTGTGTTTTGTTGTTTTGTTGGGTGTTTGTTTGTTGTGTTTTTGGTTTTGTGTTTGTTTTTTGTGGTTGTGTGTGGTTGGTTTTGGTTTGTGGGTTTTTGTGGTGTTTTGTGTTTTTTGGTGGTTGTGTTGGTGTTTGGTTTGTTGTGGTGTGTTGTTTTGGTGTGGTGTTTGTTTTGGTTTGTGTTTGTTGGGTGTGTTTGTGGTTTGTTTGTTTTTGTTTTGTGTGGTTTTGGTTTGTGTTGTTGTTTTGGTTTTTGTTGGTTGTGTTGTTGGTTTGTTTTTGTTGTTTTGGTTGGTTGTGGTGTTGGGTTTTGTTTGGTTGTTTTTGTGGTTGTTGTTTGGTGGTGGTTGTTGGTGTTTGTTTTGGTTGTGTTGTTTGTGTGTTTGTGTTTGTTGGTGTTGGTTTGTTGTTTGGGTTGTTTGTTGGTGTTGTTTGGTTGTTTTTGTGGTTGTGTTTGTGGTTGTGGTGTTGTTTTGGTGTTTGTTTTGTGGGTGTTGTTTTGTTGTTGTTGTGGTGTTGTGGGTGGGTGTTGGTGTTGTTGTGGGTTTGTGTGTGTTTTGTTTGTGTTTTGTTTGTGGTGTTTTTGGTGTTGTGGTTGGTTGGTGTTTTTGTGGTTGTTTGTTTGTTGTTGTGGTGTTGGTTTTGTGGTTTGTTGTGTTTGTGTGTTGTGTTGTGGGTGTTTGTTTGTGGTTTTGTTTGTGTTGTTGTGTTTTGTGTGTTTTTTGTTGGGTGGTTGTTTTGTTGGTTTGGTGTGGTGTTGTTGTGTTGGTTGTGTTTGTGGTTGGTTTTTTGTGTTGGTTGTTTGTGGTGTTGTTTGTTTGTGGTGTTGTGTTGTTTGTGTGTTTTGTGGTGGTTGTTGTTTTTGGTGTTGTGTTTGTGTGTGTTTGGTGTGTTTTGTGGTTGTTTGTTGTTGTGTGTGTTTGTTGTTGTGTGTTGTTTTGTGTGTGGTTGTTGTGTTTGGTGTTGTGTTTTGGTTTGTTGTGTTTGTGTGTTGTGTGTTTGTTGTTTGTGTGGTTGGTTGTTGTTGTTTTGTTGTTTTGTGGTGTGTGGTTGTTTTGTTTTGTGTGTTGTTGTTTGGGTTGGTGTTTGTGGTGTGTTGTGTTTGTGTTTGTGGTTGGTGTTGTTTGGTTGTTTTGTTGTGTTTGTGTGTTTTTGTTGTGTTTTGGTTGTGTTTTTGTTTGTGTGTTGGGTTGGTGGTGTGGTTTTGTTGGTTGTTGTTTTGTTGTGGGTTTGTTGTTGTGTGTTTGTGTTGTTTTGTTGGTGTTTGTGTTTGTTGTGGTGTGTGTTGTGGGTTTGTTGTGTTGTTGGTGTTTTTGTTGTGGTTTTGTGTGTGTTGTTTTGTTGGGTTTGGTTGGTGGTGTTGGTGTTTTTTGGTTGGGTTTGTGTGTGTTTGTTGGTTGTTGTTTGTTGGTGTGTTTTTGTGGTGTGTTGGTGTGTTTGTGTGTTTGTGTTGGTTTTGTTTTGTGGTGTTGTTGGTTTGTGTGTTTGTGTTGGTTGGTGTGTTGTTGTTGTGTTTGTGGGTGTTGTTGTTTTGTTGTGGTTGTTGTGGTGTGTGTTTGTTTGTGTGTTGTGTGTTTTGGTGGTTTGTGGTGTGTTTGTTTGTTTGTGGTGTTGTTGTTGTTGTGTTTTTTGTGTGTTGTTGGTGTTTGTGTGGTTGGTGTTTTTGTTTGTTGGTTTGTGGTGTTGTTTGTGTGTTGTTGTGTTTGGTGTTTTGTGTGGTTGTGTTTGTGTGGTGGTTTTGTTTGTTTGTGTGGTTTGGTTGTGTTTGTGGTTGTTTTTTGTGTTTTGTGTGTGGTTGTTGTTGTGGTTGTGTTGTGGTTGTTGGTGTTTGTTGTTGTGTTGGTTTTGTGTTTTGTGGTTGTGTTTTGTGGTTGGGGTTGTGGTTGTTTGTTTGTGGTGTTTTGTGTTTGTTGTGTGGGTTGTTGTTTTTGGTGTTTTGTTTTGGTGTGTTGTGTTGGTGTTGTGGTGTTTTTGTGTTGGTTGTTGTGTTTGTGGTTTTGTTTGTGTGTTGTTGGGTGTTGTTTGGTGGTGTGTGGTTTGTGTTGTTTTGGTGGTTTGGTTGTTTGTGTTTTTGGTGTGGTTTGTTGTGTTGTTGTTGTGGTTTGTTTTGTGGTTTGTGTGTGTGTGGTTGTTTGTGTGGTGTGTGTTTGGTTGTTTGTTGTTGTGTGGTTGTGGTGTTTGGTGTGTTTGTTGTGTTTTTGTGGTTGTGGTGTTGTGTTTTGGTGTGTTTTGTTTTGTGGTGTTGTTGTGGTGTTTGGTGTGGTGTTGGTTGTGTTTGTGTGGTTGTTGTTTGTGTTGTTTGTGTTTGTTGGTTTTGTGTGTGTTGTTGTGTTTGTTTTTGTTGTGGGGTTGTTTGTGTTTTGTTTGGGTGTGGTGTGTTTGTGGTTGTTTGTTGGTTGTGTTGTTTGTGTTGTTGTGTTGTTTGGTGGTGTGGTTGTGTGTGTTTGTTTGTGTTTGGGTGTTGTTTGTGTTGGTGTTGTTGTGTTGGTTGTTGTTTGTGTTTTGGTGTTGTTTGTGTGGTGTTGGTGTTGTTGTTTGTGGTTTTTGTGTTGGTTGTGTGTTTTGGTGTTGTTGGTTTGTGGGTGTTTGTGGTTGTGTTTGTGTGGTTGGTTGTGTTGTTGTTTTGTTGTTGGTGTTTGTGTGTTGTTGGTTTTGTTTGTGTGTTTGTGTGGGTGTTTGTGTTGTGTGTTGTTTTGTGTTGTTGGTGTGGTGTTGTGTGTTGGTTTTGGTTGTTGTTTTGGTTGTGTGGTGGTTTTTGTTTGTGTTTGGTTGTTGGTTTGTGTTGTGTTTGTTGGTTGTGGTGTGTTGTGTTTGTGGTTTGGTGTGTTGTTGGGGTGTTGTGTGTTTGTGTGTGTTTTTTGGTTTGTTTGTTTGTGTGTGGTTGTTTGTGTGTTGGTGTGTTTGTGTGTGTTTTGTGTTTGTGTGTTGGGTGTGGGTTTGTGTGTTGTTTGTTTTTTGTTGGTTGTTGGGTTGTTTGTGTGTGGTGTGTTGTTGTGTTTTTTGTGTTGTGTTTGGTTTGTGTTTTGTGTTGTTGTGGGTGGTTGTTTGTGGTTTGTGTGTTTGTTGGGTGGTTTGTTGTGTTTGTGTTGGTTGGTGTTGTGTTTGGTTTTGTGTTGGGGTGTTGTTTGTGTGTGTGGTTGTGTGTTTTTGTGTTTTGTGTTGGTTGTGGTTGGTTGTGTGTTTGTTGTTGTGTGTTGTGGTTTTTTGTGTGTTGTGTTGTGGTTTTGTTTGTTGTGTTGTTTTGGTTGTGTTGGTGGTTGTGGTTTGGTGTTGTTGGTTGGTTTTTGGTGGTTTTTGTTTGTTGTGTGTTGGGTTGGTGTTGGTGTGTTGTTTTGTTGTGTGTTTGGTTGTGGTGTTTGTTTGTTGTGTTTGTGGTGGTTTGTGTGGGTTGTGGGTTGTTGTGGTGTGTTTGGTGTTGGTGTTTTTGTTGTGGTGTTGGTTGTTGTTGTGGTTGTTGTTTGTGTTGTGGTGGGTTGTGTGGTGTTGGTTGTGTGTGGTTTTGGTTGTTGTTTGGTGTGGTTTGGTGGGTGTTTGGTTGTGGTGTTGTTGTTTGTTGGTGTTGGGTTTTGTTTGTGTGTTGTTGTGTGTGTTGTGTTTGTTGGTTGGTGGTTTTTTGTGTTTTTGTTGGGTGTGGTGGTTTGTTTGGTGTTTGGTGTGTTTGTGTGTTGTGTTGGGTGGTTGGTGTGTTTGTGTTGTTTGTGTTTTTGTTGTGGTGTTGTTGTGTTGTGTTTGTGTGGTTTGTTGGTGTGGGTGGTTTTGGTGTGTGGTGGTTTGTGGTTTGTTGTTTTGTTGGTGTTGGGTTGTGGGTTGGTGGTTTGTGTTGGTTTGTTGGTTTGTTTGGTGTGTGTTGTTTGGTGTGTTGTGTGTTGTTTGGTTGTGTTGTTTGTGGTGTTTGTTGTTGTTTGTGTTGTGTGGTGGGTGTGTGTTGTTGTGTTGTGTTTGTGGTTTTTGGTTTGGTGTTGTTGTTGGTTTGGTTGTGTTGTGTTTGTGTTGGTTTGTGTGTTGTTTGTGTGTTGTGGGTTGTTTTGTGTTGTGTGTTTGTGGTGGTGTTTGTTTTGTGGTTGTTTGGGTTTTGTTGTTGGTGTTGGTGTTGTGTGTTGTTTTTGTTTGGTGTTGTGGTTGTTGTGTTGTTGGTTTTTGGTGTTTGTGGTGTTTGTGTTTTGTTTGGTGTTGTTTGGTGTTTGTGTGTTTGTGTGGTTGTTTGTGTGGTTTGTGTTGGTGGTTTGTTTTGTGTGTTGTTTTGGGTGTTGTTGGTGTTGGTTGTTTTGTGGTGTTGTTTGTTGGGTGGTTGTTTGGTGTTGTGTTTTGTGTTTGGGTTGTTGGTGTGTGTTGTTTTGTGTTGTTGGTTTGTTTTTTGTTGGTGTTTGTGGTGTTTGGTTTGTGTTTGTGTTGTTTGGTTTTTGTTGGTTTGGTTGTTGTGTTTGTGTGTTTGTGTTGTTGTTGTGTGTTTTGTGGTGTTTGGTGTGTGTTTGTGTGTTTTGTTGTTGTTTGTGTGGTTTTGTTTTTGTTGTGTGTTTGTGGTGTTTGTTGGTGTTTGGTTTTGGTTGTGTTTGTGTGTTTGTTGTTGTTTGGTGTTGTGGTTTGTTTTGTGTTTTGGTGTTGGTTTTGTGGTTGTGTGGTTTGTGTTGTTGTTTGTGTGTTTTGTTTTTTGTTTGTTTTGTGGTGTTGTGTGTTTGTTGTTTGTTGGTGGGTTTGTGTGTGTTTGTGTTGTTTGTGTGGGTTTGTTGTGTGTTGTTTGTTTTGTGTTGTGGTTTGTTGTTTGGTTTTTTTTGTGTTTGTGTTGTGGTTGTGTTTGGTGTGTGTTTTGTGGTGTTGTTGGTTTTTGTGTGGTTTGGGTTGTTGTTGTTTGTGTTGTTTGGTGTGTTTTTGTTGTGGTGTTTGTTTGTTGTTGGTTTTGTGTTGTGGTGTGTTTGTGGTTGGTGTTTGTGGTTGTTTGTTTGGGTTGTTGGTGTTTTGTTGTTGTGGTGTTGTGTTTGTTGGTGGTTGTGGGTGTTTTGTGTTTGTTGTGTGTTTGTTGTTTTGGTGTTGTTTTGTTTGTTGTTGGTTTGTGTTGTGTTTTTTGTGTTGTTTTTGGTTGTTTGGTTTTGTTTGTTGGTTGGGGTTGTTTGTGGTTGTGTTTGTGTTGTGTTGTGTGTTGGTGGTTGTTTGTGTGTTGTTGGTGTTTGTTGTGTTTGTTTGTGTGTTGTGTTGTTGTGTGTGTTGTTGGTTTTTGTTTGTGTTTTGGTGTTGTTGTGTTGTTGTGGTTTTTTGTTTGGTTGTTTGTTGTGTGGGTGGTGTGTGTTGTTTTGTGTGTTTGTTTGGTGTTGTGTTTGGGTGTTGGTTTGTTGGGGTTTGTTTGTTGTGGTTTTTTTTGTTGGTTTGTGTTTTGGTGTGGTTGTGTTTGTTTTGTTGTTGTGGTGTTGTGTGTTTTGTGTTGGTGTGTGTTGTTTGTGTGTGTTTTGTTGTTTGTGGTTGTTGTGTTTGTTGTGGTTGTGTGTTGGTAGTTGGGGGTAGCGTTTGGGTGTGGTGGGTGTTGTTTGGTTCGTGTGGTGTCTGTGTTGTGTTGTGGTTGTCTGGCTGTGCGTTGTGGTAGTGCTGTGTGTGGGGCGGTGCGATGTTTGGTGTGGTCTTGTGGTTGTGTGTTTTTGGTGCTTTCTGGGTCTTGTGGTCGTGTAATAGCTTTGTGTTTGTTCTTGTGGTTGTGTTTGGTTGTGGGGTGGTTGTGTAGTCGCTGGGTTTGTGATTGAATGGTGTTGTGTTTGTCGTTGGGATTTTTGTGGGTGGTGTTTGGTATGTAGGTGTTGTTAGGTGTTGTTTGCGGTTTGTTGTGTTGTTTTGTTAGTTGTTGTTGTTGGTCTGTGTGTGTGTTGTTTGATTTAGGATGTTTTGTTTGAGTTTTTGGTGTGTTTGTGTGGTTGGATGGGGGGTGTGGGGTGTGCTGGTTGGTTGTGTTGGTGTGGCTTTTGTATTTTATGTTGTTGTGGTGTTGGGTGGGTGTTTGTTTGTGTGGGTGGTGGTGTTTTGGTTGTTGTCTGGGGATTGTGTGTGTGGGTGTTATCTGTTTGGTGGTCTGGTGTAGATGTTTGTGGTTGGGATAGTGGTTGGCTTACCGTTTGGATGGTGGTTGGGTGTGTTGGGTATGATTGGGTGTGGTGATATGTCGTTGGTTGTATCAGGGCGTCTGTGAGGGTGTATTGGAGGTTTTGGTTTGTGTAAGTGTATGTGGTAATTGGTTGTTTTTGTTCTTGGTTGGTGATGGGTTGTGTTGTGGTGTTGGGTGGTCTATGTTTGTGTGGTTGATTGTAGTATGTTGATGTCGTGCTGGTATTGTCATGTGTGTTTTGAGTTGCGTTGTTGGTTGGTGTGTTGTTGTGTGATTGGTATTGGTGTTGTGGTTGGTCTTAGTGTTCGTCGGGTGTATGGTGGTTTATTGGTTGTGTTTGGGTGGTCGGTTTTGTTGGGTGCTGGTGTGCTGGTGTGTGTGGTGTTGTGTGTTATTGTGCTGTTGCTTTGGTGGTGTTTCTTGTTATGGGGTTATGTTTTGTTCTGTGTTTGTTGTGGGTGATGGTTGGGGTCTGTTTTTTCGTGTTGGTGTGAGGTTGTAGGCTGCTCTGTGTCTTTGTAGTGTGTTTTGTGTTGTCTGGTGGGGTTTGGTTGTTGTTTTTGGCTGGGATGATTGTGGTGTTGTGTGTACGGTGTGTGATGGGGGTTTGCGTACGCTGGATTGCTTGGCTGTGTTGGCTTTTTGTTCTTTTTTGTTGAATGCTTGATTTAGTGGTGTTGTGTTGTTGTGTTTGTTGTGTCGGTGTGGGTTGACTGTGTTGTGTTTATAGATTTGGGTTTGTGAGTGTTGGTGTTGTGATTTTAGTTGTGTTACGGAGTGCGTATCGTTTGTGGTGTGTAGTGTGTGTGTGGATGTGTGTGTTTGTTATGGTTGTTGTGGGTTGTGGGGTTTTTAGTTTCTGGTTGTATTGGTTGGGGTAGTGTCGTTGATTGTGGTGAGTTGTGGTGTAGGTGTTTTTGTTGCGGTGTTTGGATGTGAGTTTGTTGGGTTGTGGTTGTTCTGGATATCGTGGTGTAGTGTTAGTTGTGTATGTTGGTGTCGTCGTGTGTTTTGGTTTTTGGTTGTGGTTTTGGTTTTGCTGCTGTTTGTGTTGGGTGGTGTTTATTGTTGTTGTGGTTTAGATGTGTGGTGTGGTGGTGGAGGGTTTGGGCTCGGGTGGTTGGTGCGTTGGTGCTGTTTGTGATGTGTTTGCTTTCGTTGTTTGTTATGGGTTTATTTTTGTTGTGTTGGATTTTGGTGGTTGTGGTGGGTGTTTTGGTGTTTTGTGTTTGTGGTTTGGTTTGGTGTTGGGTTTTGTTTAGTGGGTGTTGGTGTGTATTGTGTTGTGGTGGGTTTGGTTTGTTGTGGTGGGGTTGTGTGTGGTATTCCTTGGGGTTGTTGTGTTGGTGTGTTGGTGTGTGGTTGTGCTGTGTTGTTTTTGGTTGTTGTGGTGTGTTTGGACTGTGCGTGTTTGTTTTTGTTTTGTGGGTGGTTGCTGTTTTGGTGTGTGTGGTTGTTTGTTAGGTTGTGTTTGTTCGGGGTTGTTGTTGGTGTGTGGTGGTTGTGGTTGTGTGTTGGGTTTGTGTATTGTGTCGTATGGGGTGCGTTGTTGTTGTTTTGTTGTGTGGGTTTTCTTTTTGTCTGTGTGATTCGGGGTGCTGTCTGTGGTATTGTTAGTGTTGTTTGGTGGTGCGATGACTGTGTGCAGTATGGGTTGGGGTTGCGGGGGTCTTTTTTGTGACTTTGTTGTGGTTGTTTTGAGTTGGTTGCTGTGATTGGGTCTGATGGTGGGGTGCGTTGATGTTGTTGTTGTGCGGTTGGGTGTGGTTGTTGTATGTTGTTTCTTGCTGGTGGGGGTGTTGGTGCTGTGTGTAGCTGTTGGGCTTTGGTGTTTGTGTGGTTGGTCGTGTGAATGTTGTGTTGTGGTGGTTATGGGTGGGGTTTATTTGTTGTGTTTTGGAGTTGTTGTTGGGGTTTGTGTGTTTGTGTGGTTTTTTTCTGTGGTGTTGTTGTGTGTAGTTGGATGTTTGTGGATTTTGTGGGTGTGTAGGGGTTTTGTTGTTTTGCGTGAGTGGGTGTAGATGTTTGTGTTGGTGGATGTTTTGTGGGGTGTGCTGGTGTGTGTGAGGTGTGTCGGTTGTCTTTGGTTTGTTGCTGTGGTCGGATGAGTTTGGTGTTTGGTGTGATGTTTGGTGTTTGTGTTTTCATGCTAGTTTTGTTGTTGTGGTTGTTGTGTGTTGTTTTGGTGGTATTGTGAGTTGTTGGTTTGTGTGTTTTGGATCGTCTCTTTGGTCGTATTTCTGGTCTTGTTGCTGGTGCGTTTTTGGTGTTCGTGTTGAGTGGGTGTTGATTGTTGGTTTGTGTTTGTTTGGTATTGTTGTGGTGTTTCTGTTGGTGTGCGTGTGTGGCGTTGGTTGGCGTTGTGGATGGTTAGTATATCGTGTAGTTGAAGGTCGGTATGGTTATGGTGGGTGGGCACAATGGTGGTTTATGTGTTTGTTTCGTTGTTTAGTGGTGGAGTGTGTATTGGGTGTTTGTTGTTTGTGCGTTTGTGTTGGTGTGTTTTGTTTGGGGTTGGTGTCGCCTTTGTGTGTTCGTGGTTGGTTGTCGTTGGTGGTTGTTTGTTTGGTGTTTATTGTTATTGGTTGTGTTATGTGTGGGGGTGGTTTGTTTGTGTGGTGAGTTGTAGATATTTGGGTTTGTCTTGTAGTTGTGTTTTTTTTTGTGGTTCTTGTTTAGGTTGTTTGGCTGATTTGATGTCTGGTGTGCTTTGTGACAGTTATGTTTTGTTTGCGATGTTGTGTGTGGGGTTGGGAGTGTTTGTTTGGGGGGCTTTGGTGTGTTTTTCTTTGTCTCGTGTGTGTTTGTGTGTTTGTTGTTGTTGGTGTTTGTTTGTTTTTTGGGAGTGTTGGTCTTGGTCGGTGTTGTTTAGTTTGTGGTGTGAGTGTGTTTGTTATGTGTTTTTGCTATGTTGTGGGTGTGGTTCTGTGATTGTGTTTTGTGTGTAGTTTGCGTTTGTTGTGTGTGGTTTGTGTTTTGGTGGGTTGGGGTTATGTAGGGTGGTTACGATGTGACGTCCCTTTATTGGGTGTGGTTTGGTTGGAGTTTGGTTGTGTGATGTTGCTGACGTGTGGTTTGGCAAGTGTCGTGGATGTTTGGTGGCTTGGGGTGTCTGTGTGATTGGGTGTTTGTGTTTTGGCATTGTTGGTGGTCTTGCGGGCTGTGTGTGTGGTGGGTGGTGGTTTTCGTTGTGCTGTTCTGCTGTTGTGATTGCTTGTGGGTGTGTGTGGGGTTGTGGGGTCTGAATCTGTGTTGTCTCTTTTTTGCTGTCGGTTGGTGTTAGTGTTTTGTGTTGGTGTGGTGTGTGGTGTGTTGGTTTTGTTTGGCTGTGTGTTTGGTTGTTGGTGTTGTTGTGTTGGGTTTTGGTGTCTGGTTTGGTGGTTTGTTTTGTTATTGTGGTGTTTTGTGTGTTTGGTGTGTTAGTGTAGTGGAGTGTGTGGTTTGGTTGATGTCGTTTGTTGGTCGTTGGGGTTGGTGTGGTTGGTGTGTAGTTATATGGTGTGTGTGTGTGCGTAGGTGTTTGTTTGTTGTCTGGTATGTTCTGTGAGTTGTGTTGTGTGTTGGAGTGTTTAATTATTGTTGTGGGTTGTGGAGTCGTCGGTGGTCGTCGGTGGTATTGCGGTCTAGATGATGGTGTGTCCTGTTTGGGCTTGTGGTTTTGTGTCGTGGTGTGGTGTTTTGTTTTAGTCTTTGTATGTTGTTTTTTTGTTGTTGATGGTTGGGTGTGGGTTGGTGGTGGTTGGCCTTAGTGGGTGTTTGGGATTGTGTGGTTTTGTGTTTGGTGTGTGTCGTGGGGTGTTGTGTGTTGGTCTGTTTTGTGGTCGCTTGTTGTGGGGTTGGTGGGTTGGTGATTTGGGCATGTTTGGTATTAGTGTTGGGGTTGGGTGTTGATCTGGTGTTGTGATTTTATGGTAATGTGTTTGTGTTTGGTTGTCTGGTGTAGTAGTTTGTCGATTGGGTGTGGGGTGTGTGTTTTTGTTGTCGTTTATCTTGTTGGTTTTGTCTTTTTGGTGTGTGTGTTGTTGCTGCTGGTGGGTTGTGTTGCTATTGTTGTGTGTCTGGGAGTAGGTTGTTTCTAGTGTGACTTCGGATGTAGTGGGTGGTATGGTGTTCTGTGTGGTGGTTGTTTGGTTGGTGTGATTTGTTTGTATTGTGTTGTGCTGATTGGGGTGGTTTGTCGTTGTGTAGTGTCTGGTTGTTGTGGTGGTGAAATTAGTTTGTGTGTGGTGATTGTGTTATGGTTTGTGTGGTATGTCTGTGGTGAGCTGTGCTCTTGGTGCTGGAGTTGTCGGTTTAGTGTGTGCTGGGTGTGTTGTTATTTTTTTGTCTGTGGTGGTTTTTTGTTGGTTTAGGTTTGTGTGGTGTCTTTCGATATGGTTGTGTTGGGTTGGTTTTTGTGTGGGGTTAGCTGTGGTTTGGGCGGTGTCGTTTGGGTGCTTGTGTTTTGTGTGTGTGTTGTTCGTGATTTTGGGTGGGTTTGGGGGTCTGGTGGTCTAGTTGTGTGGTGTTGCTCTTGTGTTTATGGGTGCTTAGGGCTAGTGAATGGTGGGGGTTGTTTGTCATGGGGTTGATATGGTGTGCTTGGGTGGTGTTGTTGGGGTTGTGGTGGTTGTGGGGTTGGGTTCTGGGTTTTGTTGGGGTTGGCTGTTGGTTTGTTTGTGTGGGGTGGTTTCGTTTGTGTTATATGTATTTCTGGTCTGTGAGTGTGTCTGTCGGTGGCTGATCGTTGTGTGTGTTAGTGGGTGGTGTTGTGTGGTTTGTGTTCTTGTGTTAGTCGCTCTTCGTTGATTTGTGTGTTTCGTTGTTTGTTGGCGATTTGGTGTTTGGGGGTGTTTGATTGTGTTGTTTGTTTGCTTTTGATAGTGGTTGTGGAGAGTTTAGTTATCGCTTTGTAGGCATTTTTGGTCGGGGTGTATTACTTCTCTGGTATTCATTGCGAACATTGTGCGATGGAGATTTATGTGATTGTAACTGTTGGTGGTGGGGGTATGGGGTTGTGTGGAGGCTGATTGATTCGTTGTTGGACTGGGGTCGAAGAATGGTCAGGCGATTATATCTGGTCCATTGTTAATTATGTGACTTGTGTGATGTCGTAGGTAGGTAGGGCTCAAGTGAAGCCGTTTAAGTTGTGTGTTTGGTTGTGATTTTGATTGTGTTTGGAGTTTATTGTAGGGTTGCTGATTGGGGGCGGCTGATTAGGTGGGATGTGGTTGGTTAGTTTTTTGTTTGGAGTGTTCGTTAAATGTGGGGGTAGTGGGTGAGTAGGTGTTTGCTTTCGCATTTTGTTTTGATGTTGTCCGGCGTGTATGTATAATGTGTAATAGATTACTGAAGGTTGTTTAATATGAGTCATGAGGTGTGTTTTGACTTGTTTAGAATGGTTTGCAGGTCACATTGGTTTCTTGGTGTTGTCGCTGTTCGAAGGACTGAAGAGGTGTATGATTTTAGGGTTATGGCCGTCTTTTCTAAATGTGAAGTGTTAGGTAGTACTTTAGACTGGGGAACTTAGTGTTTCACGGGTATTAGGTTTCTGTTGTAGGTGACGTGATCGTGGTTTGCGAGATGTCAGTATTTACGCTAGTGCTGATTGTATGATGGTGATTTGTCTGAGTTTGGGTTTTGTAAATATGTAGATATGTGGTACAAATTTAAGATTTGGGGTTGTTCGTCAGCCCCCCCCTGTTTTGGTTGTGGTGTTGCACGGGGGTTGCTAGTGATGTGGGGGATTGGGGAGTGGCGGGGGGATAAATATCCGTAAGTGGCAATTTTGCTGGGGTATCTTTTCTTTGTTGGTATATTCGTGGAGCTTCGGACTATGGCATGGTAAAGTGTCGCGGTTCGAAACGTGGCTTTCGTAAATATTCGGGGGTATATATTTGAGGTGTGTAATGTTTGTCTAATTTATGTTGTTATGGGTTGTAATAAGTTCTGGGGTGATACGTTTGTTTGGCGGAGGTTTCGTTTATGACCAGTGTGTGTATAAATGCGTGAGGATCGTGCGGTGGTTAACCGTGTCTATGCTGCGTGATAAGTGCCTCTTATTTGATGAGATGGAGGGGTGACGTTGGTGAGACTTATGGGTATGGGGCTGGGGGATGTCTACTGAGGGAAGGTTAGGTTGGCTGTGTGGACTTATTGTGAGATGTGGTAGATGTCAAGGGTCTGTAGTTGGTGAGCGGGGCAGAGGAATTATGGGTTACTTCGTCGCGGTTGAGTGCTTATCGTTTGGCGTAAGAATTTCTAATAGGTTGTTTTTGTCGTGGGTTAATATTTCGGGGTGCTCAAATGACTGTTCGCTTTTCTGTCTTAGCTTACTGGAGGTAGTAGTAAGGAGAATGGAGCTGTTGATCGGGGTGCTGTAATATTTGAATATCAACGAACAGTTCGTTTGGACATATGTGGGTGGCTCGGAGCAAGTGGTGGGGTGGTATGGAAAGGTGTTTGAAGATTGGTATTTTTTTTTATGTAGTGTTGTATTGCTGATCTAAGTGTATTAGTTGGGTTGTGTTCTATAGTGGATGTCATGGATTGATATTGCGTGTGTTGTGTTAATGTGTTATAGCGTGTGTAGTGAAAATATTGATGAGAACTGGGGAGTATAGATGTATCGCTTGGTATTGGTGTTATGGAGTTCTGTGATTTGCTGGAGATTGTTCTGTAATTAGCCGAGATAGATGTGGAGGATGTCTATTGTTGTGTGGGTTTGGCAATCGTCTGTAGTGGGTTGGGCGGTGTTGTTAATGTTATTGATGTTTTTGTGTTATTTTTATGGCGGTGTCTGTTTGTGTTGTTATCTGGGCGGTGCCTGTTGGTAATGTATATGTATTATGTGAAATTATTATTTGTGTGCTTTTGAGCCATTTGGTATAGGTTTTTATTGTGGGTTGAGTTCTTTGTTGAATCTGTAGGATTGTTGACTACATTGTATTAGTGTGTTGTTGCGGAATGGTCAAGACGTTTGTTGCAAATCATTTTAGTGTGTGGGTGTAGGGTAAGTGCCCTCCGTATATGAGGGCTTGTGTCCGTTATTTGGTAGTTGTGCTGGGATAAGATGGGGATTGATAGGATTGGCCATCAATGGAGTTTTGTGAGGTATTTGTTGCAGCGTCGGGCGTCCATAGTACTATATTCTCTGGTGGGGGTAGTACCTATCGAGGGGGCTTTGTGGGTGGTGTCGTTGCTGTAGTTCTATGTATGTGGGGCGGGGGGGGTGTGGACTGTGAATGTTTTGTGGGTGGGATGATGAATGCCGCATGGTTATGACGGGTAGGTCATGTGTGTTTGGCCTTGTCGCTGTTCTTGTATGTGGATTAGTCAGTTGGTTCATTTGGTTTGGTTTTTGTGGTTTGAATGTTGGTGTTGGAGTGAGTCTTTATGTGATTGGTGGCTGGTGGTGTGGTGTTGGGGATTTGGGTTGGGTACGTATATGGTCGTTGAGGTTGATGTAGGTAGGGCGGTTGGATCTTACTTTTTTTGTTGTAATTTTATTAGACTATGTTAACTTTTGCGAATGGTGGTGGAAAGACAATAGATTCTGTATATTTGACTAGTCCAGAGGTGAAAAGGTTGGAAAGGGAGGACAGATGTTTTGATTTTGTATTTTTGTTTTTGTGTTGTGGGGGGCTTTTGTGTGGGGGGGTGTGTTGTTGGTGATGATATTTATTGGTGGTTTTGGTTTTGTTGTGTAATTAGCGGGGGTTAGAGTTTGTAATTTTGGGGTTTGGGTTGTGTGGTTCTTGTGGTGTTGAGCTTTTTATGTGGTGGCTTGTGAGTGGCTGTTGTGGGATGGTTTTAGTGAAGTCTGGGGTGTCTTGTGTTGACGAGTGTTGGGTTGGTGTTATGATGGTGTGTTGTTTTTAGAGCGGTGGGTGGTGTGTTTCTTTAGTTTCTGGTACTTCGTGTGGTGTTTTAGTGTTGTGTTGGTTGGTTTGGTGAGACGTGGGGTCTTTGTTATTTCTTGTTGTATGGTGTTGGGGTTTGTTTGCCTATTAATTGTGTTTGGGGGTTTGGTTTGTGTTGTAGGGTGTGTGGATTTGTGGTCGTTCGGGGTGTTTCCGGTTGCGTGTAGTGTTCTATTTTTGGAGGGCCGTTGGAATTGTGGTGTGTTTGTATTAGTCTATTTCCTTGAATGTGGTCTTCTTGTGTTGGGTGTTGGGCTTGTGGTTGGTGAGTTGGCCGGGGGCTTATTCTATGTGGGTTGACGTTGTTGGGGTGTAGTACTTTGGTGGTTGTGTTTGGTTTTGTTGAGTGTGATGAATAAATGCATAGTGGTTAGGTTGAGGGCGTGTGTGTGGGGGGGGGTATGGAGTTGTTTGGTTTCTGAGATCCAGTGGTGGTTGTGTGGTATATGTTGTTTGTGGTTGGTTGTTTGTGTTTGTGTTTGTTTTGTTGTTTATTTTTTGGTTTGGTTGTTTGGTATTCTGTGGTTGTTTTGGGTTAGGTATAGAGTTATTTTCGATGATATGAATATAGATAAAAATTTCAAAATATAAATTATAATTTTCATTTAAAATGATATGTTAAAATTTTTTTAATATAAAAAATAATAATATATAAAATTTAATAATAGTAAATAAATTTAGAAAAATGATTATTAATTTATGAATAAATTATTTTATATATTGTAATTGTTTGGAATACGATTAAGTTAATAAATTATATAAATACAGAAGAACAAAATGAGTAGACTGAAAAATATGACAAAAATAGAACCTATCAACAATTACTAGGCGTGAAAATTACTACTCTGTCAGTTCTGATCCCGGCACACTGTCCTACATCTAAATCACTGTACGTGTGTAAAACACTAATACCCCCTACTACCTACGACCAGAATACTATAGATCGAATCTCACGTAACCTGTTCACACAATATATCATCAACTACAACATATTATTCTATATGCCCACTCCGCAGGCACTCACCCTTCGGCCCCCCCACACCCCCCCCCCCCCCCAAGTCCCCCCCCCCGCCAAAACCAAAACCACTTCACAAAACCCTCTAGTAGACTACTCTTCACCATAGACCGCTTAACGTTGCTCACTCTCCTGTGCACTCTTTCCCATCCACACGAACTCACACGCGCACCCCCGCACTCACAATATATACCTACCCTGGGACATTTGTACCCCCCCCCGATCCCTTTCCGCACTGACCCTCACCCATCCTCTCCAGCAAGCCCCAATGGTCTTTATTCCCTCATATTAATCCCTCCCCAAAACCACCCCCCGCTCCGTTCCCTTTATTCCCCCTTCCCCCTTCCCTATCCCAAAACGAACTTCCTTTTCTCCCTCCCCTTCCGTGCCCCTTTGCCCCCCCCCCCCCCCCCGACGAGGCCTCACGTCAAAGTTGGACTTTGCTCTTTTTTTCAATAGAACATGCCAACTTAGATGAGCCAATACTTTTTGCTTTAGGAGCGAACTGTGGAACTGACAATTATTTTGTGTTCTACTATATCCCCACTAACTGTAAGTACATAAATATTTGTGGACGACTCTTGGCACAAAGGTCAGAGGTCACTCAAAGTTGTACGAAAAATAGTATTTTAATGCAACTTTGACCGACCAAATCTTCTTGTGGAAACGGTGCACCACGGTAGTGTATATATCAGTAAATACACACCAAAGAGTAGTATCCAAAAACATAAAGATATGTGTGGTTGATATTTTGCTCATCGAAATATTTGACTCTGAAGTTGCAGAAATTGCAAAATCACGTGACTTTGAGGGTCATTATCTCCTTGCACCATGAGTGACCAGATACAAAACTGGTTGGAGTAGAAGCCTTTCTTGTCCCAGAAACACAATCCGTTAACAAACCTATGGCTACTCTTTCAGTTTTTGCATAATTCGGCTCTAAACTTTGAAAAATGAGTGTTTTTCGGCGTTAAGAAAAAAGGCCAATTACCTGTTTTAAAAAAGGTATTGCTATTATTTGTAGCATTATTATATCCCAACTGCCTAACTAGCTGAAATGGCATCTAAAGATGGTTATACAGTTGAAATCAAATTAAAAATTAATTGTGGAAAATACTCAGTATACGTCAAAAACCATATTTTTTTATTTGTCCAGGCGACGTTTTTTTTTTATGTTACAGCTCTTTATTCCGTTCAGTTCCAACATGGTAAGCAACTTATGTACTTCTTGTCGTTCTAGTTGCTGTAAAACTGGAAAGTAATGTATCTTAAGTCTGATATAAAGTAATTTCTCTTGTCATATCAAGTTTTTAATGTAAAAAAATATTTTGAAATGGATAATAGACCAAATCTAAAAAAAAAAAACTTACTTGTTCAGCTGAGCCCTCTTGCTCGATGTCATGAATGTCATCAAAAATTTCCAGACCTGCACCGAGGGGCTTTAATGTACCAAGATTTTTAAGAAGTGACATTCTGCTAAAGAGGCTTCTGATTTGTGAAAAAGTTGAGTTTTTGATGACATTCACAACATCGATCGACCAAGAGGGCACAGTTGAACAGAAGTTTTTTTTTTTGGATTATGTTTGTTGTCCATTTCAAAATATTCTTTTAGCATTATAAACTTGATATGACAGGATTTTTGCTTTATATCAGACTTAAGATACATTGCTTTCCTGTTTTACAGCAACTAGAACGACAAGAAGTACATAAATTGCTTTGGAACCGAACGGAACAAACAGCTGTAACAAAAAAAAAAGTCGCCTGGACAAATTAAAAAATATGGTTTTTGACGTATACTGAGTATTTTCGACAATTCATTTTCAATTTGGTTTCAACTGTATAACCATCTTTAGATGCCATTTCAGCTAGTTAGGAAGTTGGGATATACTAGTGCTACAAATAATAGCAATACCTACTTTAAAACAGGTAATGGGCCTTTTTTCTTAACGCCGAAAAACACTCATTTTTCAAAGTTTAGAGCCGAATTATGCAAAAACTGATAGAGTAGCCATAGGTTTGTTAACGGATTGTGTTTCTGGGACAAGAAAGGCTTCTACTCCAACCAGTTTTGTATCTGGTCACTCATGGTGCAAGGAGATAATGACCCTCAAAGTCACGTGATTTTGCAATTTCTGCAACTTCAGAGTCAAATATTTCGATGAGCAAAATATCAACCACACATATCTTTATGTTTTTGGATACTACTCTTTGATGTGTATTTACTGATATATACACTACCGTGGTGCACCGTTTCCACAAGAAGATTTGGTCGGTCAAAGTTGCATTAAAATACTATTTTTCGTACAACTTTGAGTGACCTCTGACCTTTGTGCCAAGAGTCGTCCACAAATATTTATGTACTTACAGTTAGTGGGGATATAGTAGAACACAAAATAATTGTCAGTTCCACAGTTCGCTCCTAAAGCAAAAAGTATTGGCTCATCTAAGTTGGCATGTTCTATTGAAAAAAAGAGCAAAGTCCAACTTTGACCTCCCAAAACGGAAAGAAAAAATTTTTTTTTTGATAAAATAAAAAAACACGTGTTTAATAATTTTAAATAAAGACCATATTCTGAAATTTTCAGCAAAATCAAAAATGTCAAGTTTTTTGACTGCCTGATTCTTAAAAAAAAAAACGGCTCTTAATGTAGTGTTTTATACACCAGAAAACTGATAAGTTTTTAGTAAGCTACCAACCGCTATTTTTGGTTGAGATTTAACCTTTTAAAAATTCGACCTATGTTGTCTTTACATGAATATAGGGAAATTAGACTGTTTTCAATCGAGTTCACTAGAGTTTTTAGATGTACATTTACATTTAACTTTTTATTATTAACTTACATTTTAACTTGTTATTATTAATAACGATGTAATAATAAAAAAAAACTGTATTTCTGTTTGTTATTTTTTTAGCTGCCACATATTGAGATCGTCTCAATCGGGCTTTTTTTTTTGAACAAACAATAATTTTAATTTACCTACCCGCTAAATTTTCTTTGACTTTTTTGAAATGTTTATGAAAATAGGTCAGCGTTTATGATTTTATGCAGATAATCAACTTTTTTTTTCCTGTTACGATTCTACTAAGCAGTTTTTGGTTTTTAACAATTAATCAAAAAACTAGCCGCCAGGACGAGTACATTAGCTGCGTACAATTCGAATCGCATAGAGGTTTTCATTTCTTCCAACAACGTTTCTGAATTTGCAACAGAATACCTTTCACTTCTGTTATTATGTTTTTGAAGTTAGGAAAGAAAACTTTCTTCTTCTTTTAAACTTTGGTAAGATTTCTGTTGGTTTCTGTGAGCAGAAAATTGTTCTTATTTTCTCTTTTGGCTTATTTTTGTGCGCCTCCCTTTAGGGTTGCATTCGAGTTTCCCCAAGGGGGTTTTTACCCCTTTATGGGGTAAATCAGTGTTAATTTCAATGCAGACAAAAGTGATATGAATTGGCGCGACTACTTGGCGAAATATCGCCAAGCTTTTAGTCGCCAAGTGTTTGACGCCAATTTGGCGGCATATCGCCAAGTTGGCGATAAATTTGGTGCTATTGGCGTGGGTTCAATTTGGCGCTATTGGCGATATTTTGCGAAAAATCCACTGAATGATGTTAAAATCGGCGATATTTAGGAGATTAATCATTGTAAAACATTTTTTTGCATTATTTCGTGGTAAACTAGAGATGTAAATGTTTGAATTGTTATCTTGCTCACTCCAAGCACTATTTTAGCACTTAAGGCATCTACTAAGAAATTTACCGTAAAAGGAAGTAGTGTGGGGTCCATGCCAAATTTTTATATCATTCTTTGAAAGAATTATAGTTGAATTATAACTAAAATAGAGTATTTTTTCTGCTATATCAATTTTTTACAAATTAATTTTTAAGTTTATACCACGGGCAAAGCCGTGCGGGTACCGCTAGTAAGGGACTAAAGAAGCAGGTAATGATATATGAAGAATGCATTTTGTTTCTACTTTTCTATTCCAACCACTGTACTTTAAACAGTTTTTTCATTACTTGCAACTACACCAATGTTCTGATATTCGATTAACATTTAAAAATTTAATCAGATTTAAATTTACTTTTAATTGAGGGAAAAGGAGAAGTGATAACCTTAGTTTCGATCTGACATTTCAGTAATTTGTTGTCCTACAGTAAAACAATTATAGATTTTTTTTCTATAAACGTTTTAGGGACATATTAAAGTTACTTATTACAATAAAAGCGTAACTATGGCATTTTAGTAATGAACTCTCAAATAACTGAAATTTATCTAGTTTCTGGGAGCTTTTTTTCCCCCTATCTGTTGCTCTTTCTTAAAAAAAAGTCGATAATTTTCTGAATGCATTTAAGCTCTTGTCATTACTTCCGTTCATATTTTCTCCTTTTATTAAAAAAAAAAGAAAAGAAAAGAAAAAGGGACAACTATAAAAAATATGTCTTCAGGCAGCAAAGCTGTCTTACAAGAACTAACAAAGCCTTTCCTTGTATTCGGATGTTTTAAATAAAATGTCTGATTCTGGAAAATTTTGACATTTAGTTTTGAGCGGCCTGGAGTTGAGTTCCTTATTTCTTTCTTAAAATATCTACACAGCGTTTAACTCCATACAGCTTTATGTTTATAAAATGGGTGGACTATGTCGCTAGTTTTTTTTAAATGTTACTTTATGTGTGTGTGTATGGTGTAAACTTACATTTTGGTGTTTTGTTGTATGAAAAATAAAGAAAAATTTTAGCCTGGAACTTACATTATCGGTGATCTATTTGTCTGTTTGTCTGTCTAATAAAATTTTCTTACACACTATTTTCAAATGAATGTTTTCCTTATCCTATTCGTAATGTTCGTTAATATGTTCAATTGTTTAAAAACATATGTTATAGCTTTAATGGATATTACGTAGAAAATTATTTTGCCAATAAAAAAAGTCCTCAACCCGAATATTTTAATTCTGTTAAGAAATCAATCGGCTTATTCCAAGCTTAAGCATATTAATTTAGATACATTTATTTATAGAATAGTGCATGCAATCTACGTGTCTAATAAAACAACCACCTACGACTAGCAATGAAGTGGAAGTTTTCCTGCTGCTTTTTTTGACATGAACGCTCATACGCCGTGTATTTCAAATCCAACAACGTCATCTGACGTCGACAAACGATTAGCTCACTGGACATGAAGACTTATTAAAAAGGTCCCATTTCATTTATCCACTTGGAAGCCTGATTTTCCACATGATAAAATCTTAATAATAGTCTTTCGAAGAATAAGCAATGAACATGGCTTTATAAGTATGAAATACAATAAAATGCTTTTTGATTTCTGAAAGCAGTTGACAGGTGTTGCGAATTTGGGCTTAGTTTCTTCACGGCTTTGTGAAGAAACAAAAGTTTATCTTTTGCAGAGCCTTCATATTTGAGGCAGTGTGTTTCCCGACTGTATATAAAATTAGTGTTTCTAGAATGACGCTGCAGTATTTTTAATAATACCGTACGGCGTACAGTCCTCTTCCTGATTCTATCTATTGTAGATGTTGTGTCATAAATAATGAATGAAAGTATGAGTAATTTATAAAAAGCTATCGTAAAAAATTCTTCTAATAATATAGAATCATTTTTCGAAAAAGTATGGTTGTTGATAGAAAGGTTTGATTGGCGAGTTACAGCTTTGATGTGATTGTCCCAGAACCAGTGTTCTGTTTAATTCTCAAAGTAGCTACTGATAAAATACAGAAAAGCTTTTCAACGGTGAAATAAAAATGAGAAATAAGATCATTGCGTAAAATAAGCTTCAGAATAATTGATAGTAAAGACTTTTTCGTATCTTAACCATTAGCTGGTGTGTCTTTTTTTTGTAACGATAATGAAGTGACGTGATGTATCGGTGTTTGTAAATCAGTCTAATAAAACAGGACACATTTTAATGTTGGGACAGTTTTTTTAAAAGAGTGTGATAAAAATTTCCCAATTAAATTATTTTTAACTGTTTCCCGTTCTTGCATCATGAAAAGCGTAACCCAGGTGTGGAACCAGCGCCTGTTGCGTAAAGAAAAAAATGTTTTTCAAAAACCAGGACCAAGGTCCTAGAAGAATTGATTTGCTTACGTATGTTTTACAGAAGCAATATTTTAGAGTTATATTTTACTTTATATAATTAGGAAAATAGTGAAAAATGTAATAATGAATGTAATAATTCTTTTTATACTAACTGCAGCTATGGAAACCAATTGAGTCAAAAATGCGATGGTTGACTGCCAAATGGTTAGAGACGACTCAATTTTCCATGATAATAATTCTCAGTTTCGTATCCTTGTTTTTTAAAAATGGAGTTTTTTAAGAAAAACTTCTATATTGACAGCAAACTTTAGGTATGGGGAAATCTTAAGCATGTTTAAGATTTCAAAGTGCTGCACAAATGTAAGCTTTTCATCAAAAAAACTGCTCTAAAAAATTTAGCTTTGATGAAAAATCTTAGTTTTCACTCTAAATTACAAATCGTAATGGAACTTTTCATTATGTCTCAAGAAATACAGCTTTTAAAATTTTAGAAGCCCTATGAATATTTGTTTCAGTCATTTTTTTTCCGAATCCAATAAGTACGTTAAAAAAGGAATGAAATACTGAATTCTAAGTCAAATTAAAACAAAAGTGGTGCCAGAGATTGAAGCATGTGTCATGTTTCAGTGAATGAGAAATAAAAATATGTTTAGGGAATTTTTCGGAGAAAAATTTGTTTCCATCACAGTATACGAGAAAAACTGGAATTTTTTTAATTAAATGTAAGGGAGTCCAGTTGAAATTATATTTTTGTTATTTTGAAAATCTTTCATCTTCATGCATTTTATGATAAATGCTGTTATTGTCTGATACATTATTTTTGCTGTTTTTAGCTTTCATATTGTTTGATATACTCAGAAAAACTGAGCACTAATCTAATATAGTACAGTCAACTAATAGCATTCACACTTCTATCATATTGAATGATTGCAGACACTATTGATTTGAAATTCTATAATACTTCTAACAAGTTTCTCTTATTTGCTTGAATTAATGTATACATACAGTCCCAGACAAAAATATAGGGCCAAGAAGAAAACATAAGAAATATCGAAGTTAAACTGTGCGAATGGTTGTGAAAAGAAAGCATAGTAAAACTAGCATCATATATAATATAATTTATGAAAAAGAAAATATAACAAATAATTATTACCTAAACTGCATGTTTTTCAGTTGAACATAAAAAAAGAACTTGGACAAAATTATAGGGCCACATTAGCCTAATCACATAAATGAAATTAATAATTAGTGAAATTGCCTCTTTTCTCTATAACCTTAACCAGTCTCTCAGTCATAGACTCCGACAACGTTTTTAAAACGTTTTTTGGAATTTTTTCCCAAGATAATTGAATTGCTTTCTTTAGTTCTTCCTTATTGCTGTAACACTTCCCATTTTTGTAAATATCTCGTACTAAAATACCCCATAAGTTCTCGATAGGATTAAGGGCAGGGCTTCTAGCAGGCCAGTCCAAAACACGCACTTGATTAGCCAGGAACCACACCTTTGTGCACCTTGAGGTATGCACAGGGGCGTAATCTTGTTGAAATGTACAGTCTCCGTTGGTGATGAGGGGTGCTTCAGGTAACAGATTAAGTGCCAGAACATCTTGATAATCCTGTGATGTCGTATTTGATTTAATAAATGCTATTGGAGTGACTCCGCCAGCAGCAAAACCTGCCCAAACCATAACACTGCCTCCTCCGAACTGACGCTTTGAATAGAGCCTCTTTTCTCGACGTAAATCGTGCCAATAGTATTGCAATCCGTCTGGCCCATCCAATTGGAATTTCTTTTCGTCTGAAAACACCACATTTTGCCATTTGTCTCCAAATGCAACGCATTTTTTTGCAAATTCCAGACGGCACATTTTATGCTTTACCGCCAATGGAGGTTTCCCTTTCATTTTCGAGTACCGAAAGTTCAGATGCGCTGCTATAAGTCGCTGTACTGTTCTTCTTGAACATGGAAGTTGTAAATCTTCAACAATAGCCGCCGGAGACAGATTTTTATTGGAAACGCTATAAAAAATGCGTCTTTTTTGTCTATTAGTCAAAGAACTTGGTCTCCCGGGAGATAGTCTCTGGAAAATATTTTCAGGATTCTTCAAAAAATTATTAATAACAGACTTAGGGCCCTGCTCCACATCAGCGTAAAACGCGACCGAAACTGAAGGCAGAAACCGAAAATCCGGGTACTTTCCATAGAAACACTATTTGCTCCATTTTACGTTTCTGCTTTATTTTTCTGCTTTACGTCAATGTGGAGCAGGGCCCTTAGACCTTTTTATTTTATCAGCAATAGCGCGAGAACTTAGCCCACATTTCTGATATGCAAGAATCTGCCCTTTCTCTTTTTCGGTTAATGGCTTACCTCTATACCCATGTCTAACAACGTTCTCACTGACGAAGCCACGTGCTGGAATGCTTGCTTTATCTTCTGGCTATTCACTACAGCATCGGTCATATGCAAATTTTGCACCCAGAGCGAAATTTGCATAGTGGCCCTATAATTTTGTCCAACTTGCGTCTTGCTTCAAAACAGAAGTTAGCAACAAATCTCCCACATTATTAAATTTTATTATTTCTTTGGTGGCTGTCGATTGTTATCACAATATTACATATAATAAATACATTAAACAACTTTTTTTTAAGCAATCTTAGCTCTTTTGGGTAGGATATTGTAGCTGGCCCTATATTTTTGTCTGGGAGTGTATATAAATGTACTTGGTTTGTAATTCGTAGTAAACGAGTAAAAAGATTAGTCGTACAATAACATTGATTTTAAGTTTAGCTATACAGGATTAAAGATTGTTGATTCGTGGTCAATTATTTGTGGAAATAACTTAAATAAGAAGTAAATGACTCGTGAAAAATATCAATTTCAGAGATATGGTAAATCCTTCAGCAAAAAAGTATAAAACATTCTGTTATACATTTTATTCATATTTGGCATGGAAAATTTTAATATGCATGAGATAAAGCAGCTTATTTGGTTTATTTTACTGAAAACTCTCAATGTTCTAACAACAGGCGCTCATGAATTTTTCTGAACTATTACGTATGCAATTATTTCCTCAGTCAAAATATACTAGTTTCGGGGAGGTGTCTATTTTTCACAGACATAAGTTTTTGTAACCTTTTTTGGATGAAATTTTAAGTGAGAATAGAATGAGAGGGGTGGTGGTGGTGAGGGGACTCCCCCCCCCCCACTCACAGAGAGTGTTTGATGCAAACCTTCTCGTGGTTTGCATCAAACTCTCTGACCAATGAGACTTCGAATAAAGACCTCGAAATGTGAATGAAGTATTTTTTTAAATTGATAAACTGAAAAAGTCTTGTACTTGCTCAAACGGTAAACTTAATTCTTGTAGTCGATGTCGGTTAAATTTGTGCTTTGTTTGTTTTTATGATAATTATTATCCAATAATATGTACTGCTAAATAAGATAATCAATAAAAATAATTGTTGATTTATAGGTGAAAGTTCACTAAATTTTATCATTTTGGAAATTAACGACAATTTTGTAATTTTATTATTTACAATTGTCGAATAAATATTTTTGTAAAATTACAATGCTGAGGAACTTACACACACAAGCTGCCTATTTTGACATAACTTCCGTTACATCGAATTTTTGGAGTTTGAACAAATATGAGGTTTCCATTTTCGAAAAGCAATTTTCCCTTCTTTCTGAGTTGTGTTCCTTAGGATTTTAGGTATGTAGGGGAATGTGGGGCAAAGTGAAATGGCTAAGATAACGTACCTGTTTGAAAATGAACAAATTGGAAATTTGTTTAAAAAATTATTGTATATGAAGAAGAAATAATGTGTTTTCTAATACAACTTGCGTTGAAATACTTTTTATTTTTGGCTTTTTTTTTGCACCTTTAAAAAAAGGTGGAAAATTTCCACCTCAAAAGTCCATGGGCAGGCCCGTCATTTAAGGGGGCAGGGGGGGGTCATTTGCCCCCCCTGGCTTTGAGAAATCAGTGTATTTACATAGAAGTGGGCGTGGTTTTTGATGTTTTCCTGTAAAATTGCATTGTGTTTGGACCCTTTGCCCCCCTCCCCCTGGAAAAACTTGAAATGACGTCCATAACCATGGGGCAAAGTGAAAAATACAATATTTCTGCAATGAAACATTTTCTATTTGGGGATTTACAGTAGTTTTCATCAAATGAATACATAAAAAAATGAATAAGGGTATTTTTAATGAGTAAACAAGTCAATGAATTAATATATGAGAAAAATAAATGAGTGCATAAAATAGAAAATGAACAAGAAAAAAATTAAAGAATGAAAAAAAAAAAAAAGTGAATTAATAAGTAAAGGAATGTGCATAAAGAAATACGTGTCTGATTTAGTAAATATACGTAAAAGTAAACGAAATAAAGTATTTCACTTTGGCCCATCCACTTTGCCCCGCGTGCTCTTGACAAATTACATTGAACATTTAAAATCAAAACATGTCTAATATAAACTAAATAAAGACTCTACAGGACATTAGTAGATCTCAATCAATACCTAAAAGGTTAATTTCAAAAATTTTATCATTTTATAATTATAAGAAATATTTTTAAAAACTACGAATTTTACAATAAAGGTATCAAATTTTGAAAATGACGTGTATAATTTTTTCGTTGATTTTTAGTGCTATTTTTTTTTTTTACAGGAATCAAGTATTTGTCTAGAAACTTAGTTAAAATATTGCTAGGTAGGTGGAGTGGCAAACTTTTACTAAATATTTTACAATTTCACTTTGCCCCGCTATTTCACTTTGCCCTGCTATTTCACTTTGCCCCACATTCCCCGACTGCACTAAGAAGTCTCTTTCAATATACAGAGTTATCTCTAAAGCAATGACCTGAATGGCGTAAGGTCTCCTGGTTAGCTACCTACTACTGTGCAGGCAAAGGTTTAAGCACATTGCAAATATTTAATAAAAAAAAGTCTAGGAATGATTCCTAATTTCTACACTGTAAAAAATGAATGATGTTTCTACAATATAATACAGTTAATTTTACAGTAATAAACTTTAAAAATGCTTATTTAAGTTTATTACCTTACATTTTACTGTTTTAAATTGGAACCTCTGCTGCCAGTATTATACTGTTGCTTTTACAGTACAATAAAGCTAAATTTTACGGCATTAAACTGTAAAATTTCTTACTGTATAGTAAGAAACTGTAAAATTGCTGGTTTTACAGTTTATTACTGTGCATTTTACAGTTTTATATTGGAATATCGGATGCCAGAATTATACTGTAAAAACAACGGTTAATTTTTTGCAGTGTACTGTAGGTGAATAGTATGATCAAATATATTTGAATAATATATATTTATAATGTCTAATAATATTTTAATAATATCTGAAAACAATAAAGGCCACGGAAATCAAACTAGAAAAGGCATGTCTTTTGTGTGTCCCAAAATTATGTACACAAATTACATTTTACACAAATATCTCTTTAAACGTGACGGGTGAAGGAGAGGCAAATTTTTTCTTAGACTATAAAGTGCAGCAATCACTCAACAGATAATTGAAATCCTTAAATCTCTGTAGTACCACAATAATTTAAGTCATCAATGTCATCATTATCAGCATCGTTTCTAACACATTGAAAACATGAGGAGTTACAAATGGATTTTGTTCATCACTGCTCGGGAGGTGCTCTTCGAACTCTTCTTTGAAAAAATTAATTAGGACAATATTTGCTCATAACTAAGATACTTAAATGACCACTTAAGCACACATTAGCTTAAAAAAGTTTTAAATATTCTAGTTTATTGCAAAAATATACTTATATGACAAAGAAAAAGCTGATGAATGAGTACGTAAACCAATAAAACTGTAATCTGATTTTAAAAAAAGGACTCCTTAAAAAAGCACTGTGAAAGGTTAAATGCAAAGAAAATTCACTATTGGTCAATGAAGAACATTAGCGTGACAAATCAAGCTGTACGTAAAAAGTTAGATTTAGAGAAAATGTGATGGGAATGCTCTTTTTTAGAATCCACTGATTTGGTTTCTAGAATATTGATTGCAAACTTGATATTGATAATACAAGATAAACCTATTTTGTATGTCCATTTACCCTATGCCAAACTCCCAAAGCATAATCTTAAATTGTCAACCTAGGCTTTAAATTTCTTTTACGTATTGTAATGCTGTGTGTTAGCTTTTGTTTTTTACTTCTGTGAACAGATCTATTTTTTTCTTATTTTTTTGAACTGAATTTTTATTTGTGATTATGATTTTCAGCTACACGGTTAAAATAGTCTTATTCTCAGAAAATAAGAATATATATATTATAAACAACACTGATGCTTTTAAATGAACAAAACAAAAATATGTTTTAAAAACAAAAGTTTTATAAAAAGTGAAACATTTATTGATTCCCCAAGTTTTGAACGATATTTCTAATCAAATTATTCGAGTCTGCAGATTATTGCTTAGTAATTAAGCAAGGCCAAATTCTTATGAATTCTTATCTATTGATTGCAGTAATGTTTTTCTACAGGTGTGTTTCGTTAATAAGCGTAGTTTTTGTTTCATTTCTAATTAGCATTAATTAGTATGGACCAGTTTTGCGTTAAGTGTTTTGCCCTTAGGCTTCTAAACGTTTAAAGAGGATTTAATAGTATTTTTTTTTACTCATAGTACTCAGAAGAAACTGCCATAAAATTACCTGATAAGTGGCAGACATAAAGTGGCAAACATTGTTTCAAGAGGTAATGTTTTAATAGCAAGTTGTCAACGAATTTTAAAGAATATTTTACACCTTGACGTTTTTAACTGGTTTTCGAAAAAGTAGAAGAATTAACTAAAAGTAATGAACAACAATCGTTAAGAATAACTTCTTAAACTTTGACATCTGACAAAGACGTTTGACATTGTACCAACAATATTCACCAAAATATGAAACTCAGCGTTTTGTGAATTACACCGCTTTACACTCGTAGTAAATTACATATTATTGGAGACATTTCAGCGGCGAACATGGGTTTTGAACTATATGTGAGCATTGAATGCTTGTTTTTGAAATCGTACAAAATTCTACAGTGCGTTTGTATGTATTATAGCATGACATTTAAATGCATTTTTAATAGCAATTGAATGGACATATATTGACTGTTTTCTTTTTTTCTTCAGTAATTGGACGATATATTCCTTTCTCATCTTCAGCACGGCCCCTTAGAATTTTAAGCTTGAATATCTCCTTGAATTTTTATCGTAAATTTGAAAAGTCTATTACAAATGAGATTTTTCAAATGTTTTCTGTGAATGCAAATTTTAAATGAAATTTAGTCAGGCTCTAATAAAAAGAGCTTTGACCTTGAACTCGCTAATTTCTGCTTGTTTGAAAAAGGGAAACAATTTTAAATTAGCACAGCGCCAACAATCGGTATCGGCAATCGATTTCTTCCGTATTTTAGCAAGCCTCAACAGATCGGAGGCTATTTTACTAGAGTCTGACTACAGAGAAAATTTATAAACAATTTTCACAAATAAAAATTTGGAAAATTTTATTGGTACTGGACTTTGTGTATGCTGCTTATCAAAGTCGATAGCATCATATTCAATAGAAATGTTCTGAAAAAAAAAAGGAGTAAAATAACTGAGTCGCAAATGTATGGCTCATTGTAAAAGTTAATGATCTTCTTATGAATTATTTTACTACGCCTTATTATATAAAGCTCTTTGCAAATTTCTCCTTAGGAAAAAAATTGCAAGTGTTCAGCTACAATTTGTCATTGGATATTTATTTTTGTAAAAGTGAGTTTCTTCACTTTTATACTAAAAGATATAATTAAATGCAATATACCACTTAGCAAACAAATATGCATTACAAACAGGGCAGCCGAGAGGCTTACCGGGGCCCAAGGCAAGATACTGACATGCGCCCCCCCCCCCTTCCAAAAGAAAATCTTCAATACTAAGACAACTTACGTTCGGTGAAGAGAAGAAAAATAACAGTATTTCGTATTTGCTAATTTTTCTTCCAATTTTATATTTTTGTGCGTTTCATATTTTTATAATCTGCTCGTGTACTGTACTTAAGTATGCTATGATATAAATGCGTATGAAATAAATCAGAAATGCATAACACAAATTTACAAATAATATTCCTACTTCAATTTACTAATAACTATTAATAATTCTATCACTACTTCACAAAATTAATGATACATATTTACATAAATTACACATGTGTTTTAAAATCCTTTGAAAAAAATTACATTTCTTGACTATTAAAAGCGTTATTCCTCACTTTGAAAGTTCATTAAAACTTTCCATATTACACGTAAGAAATGCCTGGTAAGTACTACAGAAGATAGCCCCCTAAGGCATTGGGCTACAAGCACACGTTGCGTTGCTGTAAACACATGTAGTCTGTGAGACGAAGGCAGAAAAGATGCTTAGAAACATGGTTTCGTTTGCCAACTTCGGGGACTACAAAATGTGATATTTTTCTAAATCCTTAGTCTACAGATGAAAAAAACACAATGTTCCCAAAAAAATACTGTCTCATTAATTTTTTACAGACCATTAAAAGTACATGACAAAATAGGCGAAAATGAAATTCTAAAGGCGGATAATTACGTTAAATATCATAAAAATGTGTCTGTCTCTTTCTAAATATTTGTATGTATATATAGATGGACAGATAGATACTGTTTGATAATCCTTTCGGCGACCTTCCTCGAAGTTGCGCATGCGTCAGGTCTAAATTGATTTTATGAAACTAGGGGTGATTGTGATAAGAGAGATAAGGAATAGGAAGGGATTTTTCTTTGTTTTGTTTTGTTTTTCGTTGGATTCGTTTATTTGAGGTGTTGATCGGTTCTTGTGAATCCTCTTGATTTTTTTTTCTTTTTAATTTCTCTTCCTTATCAGGTCTATGAAAATAAAATGATATCGGACAAAGCAGAATTGCTGCCATCGTGCATTTTCGTAATCAAGCTGCCTGCCTTTTTAAAATAGAACCGTTTAACAGTGCTAGGCGCGGGTTTCGAGGTCGAACGGTAGATATATAGATATATAAAAAAAAATGTTTACAAAAATAAGTATGCAATTTTTCAATTTATATATAAATTTGGAAAAGAAAATAAATACCTTTGTGTAATGAAAAAAAGCATATGAAAAAACAAATTAAACGCAAATGAGCAGGAAAATGAGAGGCATACACGTGTTTCGGCGTTACAAGGAACACCCTTTTCAATGCTAAAAATGTGAGTTTATGGATGATTCTTCGTCAAATTTATCAAATATTAATTCTAACTGAATTATCATGATCCGAAAAATCATTTATGCATATCTGCTGTCACAAGAGCTTCATTTAATGAATATTTTTGCACCTTCATGTACATTTTTTTGAAGAAGGAGTTTTCTGGTATGCATTGAAGATGTGTTTTGCAAATTATCTAGTGCAGTAGAAATAGTGTTTCACTATTTCAATGATGTCAGTATTTATAATGTGCACTCAATGAATTACTTACCTTTTGATTCCTTTTTTTCTTTTTGGATTTCTGCAGGTTAAAAATCTTTTTTCCTGCACTCCCCCCCCCCTTTTTTTTTGTTCTTCCAGCAAATTACGCCACAAGATAGAAAAAGATGCCCCTATAACAGGGTTTAACTTTCTGCAGAGCTCATTGGAGCTGAGTTCCTGCTCTTCGTTTCAATTGAGCTGAATTTTTGTATTTTAGTCGAAATTCAGGCTTTTTACGTTCAAAAATAGGTTTTGAAGACTATGGGGCTCTTGACTTTATTTTGTTAGCCCCACCCTCGATTCTTGTCAATGCTCTCTTTGTTTTTTAATTTCGATTACCTGTTTGCTCTATAACCTGGTCTTTCTTTATGCTACAAAATACATTCATAGTTTATATATCAGCCACAAATTTACAAACACTTATTCACTGTGAGCAGGGGCGGCAAATAAGAGGGGCAAGAGGGGGCGATCGCACCCCCAAATATTTTTTGCAGAATGTTAAAATACGGGTAAATTCAACTTATGTTTTACACAAATCAACGATCAAAAAGGAACTAAAAAAGATTGTCAATCTTCAACAAATATTGATAAAACTCATCCATAAACATATTCTCAAGACTATTTCTCATAACAGAGGAATCTGCAAAAAATGCTCTGAAACAAGTATAACCGGACAAGAAAGGATTTTCCATTTTCGTTGTTTGTAAAATAGCACAAGACACTGGAAATCGATGGAAAAAAATCTTCTTGCCTACAAACATTGCAGATTAAAACTTGACTATAAGTTAAAAACTAATTTCGAATCACAACATTTTTGATAACTAATAACAAAATAATTTTAAAGTTTGGTCATAAAAATTTAAATTGCTTTAATAACTCCAATTTTTCTTAATATTAAATCCAGTTTAAGAAATCTTTCTTTTAACTAATATGTATTTTAGGATGAGTACTGAGGTGCTTCATATTTAACAAACTCGCCCCCTCAAACGAAATGTTGAAATGCCGCCCCTGACTGTGAGCATACGCATGTATCACACGCAAATTTAGTATTTCATGTAAATAAATGGGTAAATACCGAGCGTAGTTGATATGATAAGTAAAGACCCAATGTGTTATTTTTATAACCAACAGTAAGATGTATTATAAAATATTAATTAGAAAAAAAAACTGCATTCCAAGTTATATAAAATAGTCGTACAAAATTAACTTTTAAAATATTGTCTGTTAAAAAAAAATGCAGCAATGATAAGAAACAGAAAGGTTTAACATGAAAACAAGAAAATGAAACATACTTTTTAATTTTTAGTGTATCGTCTGCTAATGTTTAATTTTATAATATTTGCTTCACATGGCATCAGTTAGAGTTGTTGTTTATGTTCTAAAGATTTTGTACGTCGGTTATTGCGATTCAGTTGTCAATATATATGTTTTTTGTGCAGACGGCGATTGCTCGTAGATTTGTGTGTTTAGCTTTTAATCAAAGGAAAAAAAATCTTCAGTATAACTTAACAAATTGAACGAAAAGAGAAAGCTGTTAGATTTGCAGAAACCAACTTTCAGGTGGTTTTATTCCTGATTTATCTGATAAAGGCGTCATAAGAAAACTCTTGTCTCGTGACCGCTTGTCACTCATCCTACTCACGATCCTCCTATTCTAATCCATGTGGATACGAAACTAATATTTCAAGCAATAATAACTTAAAGTTTAAATGCGTCTTTGCAATCGTCTTTAATCTGCAATAATTTAATCCATCTAGAATTCAACAACAAGAGAGATTTAAACAAAAAAAGATTTAAAAGGACTTAAGCATTTTGGAAAAGCAACATTAATGCTAGCGTATCCAACGCTGTGGTAAAAAATATGGTTAATTTAGTAAAAAAATATTTTAAAAAATGATCAATGCATTGAAAATAAAAAAACAGAAACAAATATAAGCGAAACGATCCTACACTGAGAAAAGTGGGCCAAAATAATTGTAAAATCAACGAATTAAAAAGCAAATCGTCTGCTAAAAAAGCATTGGTGATGTCTTGTTTATAGCGCCCTCTATAGTTATTTTCCGTTCCCAATTAAGAGCAAGCGGAAATGCGGATTGATACAGTTTTCGATTTTCATTGTTATTAAATCACAAACGATATGAAGTAAGTATATTAAAACTTATTAACATATTTTGCAGCATAAAATCGTATGGAAAAGACAAATTAAGGTAGAAAAACTGTTTATTGAAATTTTAAATTACAAATATTTTGTGCAAAAGCGCCACCTAGAGACGATTTTTGTTGTGAAAGAGCCTACGGGCTGAGGAATATAGTCCCTGTTTTAGTTACTAATTAAAACTTAATGAGACAAGCTTTGCTTGGGAACATTGGATTTTTTGATTGAGTACATCACTATTAACAGATTTCAATCAAGTTCCCTTAGTCCCCAAGATTGGTAAACGAACTTGAACGATATCGGTGCTTGGCCCACAGACTAATGTAGATGCAAGATGTTTTTGCTTTGCCTAAACAAAAATGAAGTTCAGTTAACCAAAAAAACTGCCGTTTTTTTTAAAACTCGCATCCCGGGCCCCGGGGATTTTGCCCCTGCTGCCCCCCTCTCGGCGGCCCTGATTACAAAAAATATAGGGATACACACTGGATGACATAAATATGTTCTTATACAATCACATATAAAATTCAATAAATAAATTAACAAAAATGTATTTAAAACGAATTAAAAATAATTAAAAAGGCTATTCCACTAAAAAATAAGCATTTTGACCAACACATGAAGGTTTATACATTTCACTAAGAGGGAATAATTTTGAAAAATGATGACGATGTTTAATTAAAAACAGTCACATATGTGTGTACATGTGATTTCTTACGGAACAAAGTTTTTTCAATATCTTTTTAATTTATTTATTTTAAGTTATGGAAGGTCACATGCCTGACAAAATTACTAATTTTGCGAAATGATCCAAAATATGGTTCTAAATATTAAAGTTTTATTGTATCTTTGATCAAAAAATGATTTCCGTGCTATTTGAAGATACAATATATGTATTTTTTAACCTTCTTAAGCATGAAGACCTTTAAGCACATTGTATTTTCAATATGCGAAGGAAAAACTAAACCTATTGCAACATTAAAAAAAATCTTTAAATGCTTGTATTAAATTCGGGCAGAACATCAAGCATTTATTACCCATAGTTGTAGTTTCTGAGAGGTAGTAAAACAAAGAATTCTGGGACTAGTGCATTTGATTTGACTGAAATGTATTCAAAAGTTTTATGCTTCATAAAAGCTGTTTACAAACTTAGCAGAGTATGGCGTGGCACTTCATGCATGCATCGCGACGCAAACCTAATCGGATTATGAAGATGAGCTGATATCTCAGTGAAAGCCATTCAGTAATCCTGTCAGAATATAAAGGAACGAATAGGAAGAAAGCTGATATCTTTAGTCCCTCTAATTAATTTTAGATGGACTTTGTGTGAAACTCTTGACTGAAATTTTAGTGCGAAAATACGTGTTTTCTTCGCTTTTTTTAAACACATTTTTTCACCTTCGCTTTTTTTTTTAACACATTTTTCCACCGCTGTTCTATAAACAGGACAGCTGAAATAAATAGATATAAATAACAATTAAAATGACAGATTTATGTGAATTTTGTCGTAAACCTTTTTTGCGGAACATGTGCAAGTGCATAATATACAACCAAAAAATTGACAATTGAAAAAAAAATAAGTTGAGAAATAACTTTTAAAAATATTACTAAAAAACTTTGTATTACTTAACTTATTAAATATTACTTAAAAATGCTGATATCTCAGTGAAAGCCATTCAGTAGTCTTGTCAGAATGTAAAAGGAACGAATAGGAATAAGGCTGATATCTTCAGTCACTCTAATTAATTTTAGATGAACTTTGTGTGAAACTCTTGACTGAAATTTTGGAGCGAAAATACCTGTTTACTTCTTTTTTTTTTACTTCTGTGTTTTTTTCAGCTTGATATACACTCAAGAGCTAAAAGATTATGACCATCTCTTAACAATGAGTTGGCCCACCTTTAGCCCGCAACACAACTGAAACCTGCCTTGGCATGGATGCCATTTGAGCCTTGTGACACGGGGCGTCGACCTGTTGGAAAGTTCCATTTCCAGTTGGAAAAACAGAGGCCATATAAGGGTGTCTCTGGTTCGCAATGATATTCAGATGCTGTGCAGCATTCATGGTCTGCTCTAATTTAACCACAGGTCCCAGAGACGCTCAAGAGAACAGCCCCCAAAGCATAATACCGCCACCACCGGCCTGTGTATGACCTATTGTACATTGAGGGAGCAACTGTTCGCCTGAAAGACGGCGTATTCTGACACGGCCGTTGGCGTGATGAATGGTAAACCGTGATTTATCTGACCAGGCAACTCTCTCCCACTGATCCAATGACCAGTCGCGATGTTCCCGGGCCCAGCGCAGGCGTAGTTGGCGATGGCGCTTGGTCAGCAAAGGTACACGAGTGGGACGTTTCTTTCGTATATTTCTGCCCCATTTGCGAACGTTTCTGCCACATATCCAACAGTGTCCGATGAACAGTGTGCTCCGATACTATTCTACTTGGCCCTGCATTATATTGGGCTGTCAGTTGAGCCACTGTCTGGCTCCAGTTTTGCTTCACCAAGCGAGACAGTCTACGACGACCTTTTTCTTTGATTACGTGGGGACGCCCAACACCGTGTAGTCTAGTGCTGGTTTTACCGTCATTCATCTATTTTGCATAAGTACTAACAACTGTAGATCGCGAACAACCCACGAGTCTTGCAGTTTCGCAAATATTTGTTCCGAGCCTTCGAAAAATTACAATCTGCCCACTATCGAAGTCGCTTAGATCCACAGCCTTGCCCATCACTTACTGTAGTAAGTGAAAGAATGATTCTTCAGACTCTCCAACAGCAGTTAAATACCACTTAACCCTTAACTTCCCACTGTAGCATTTCTGCAACATATGATTTATTTTAATTTAAAAGACTCATTTTTTAAAAATTACATACAAATCAATTATCTGATAAAAAAACGAAATACATGCAACGAAATACATGCTAATTTTGTCACTAGTTGACAGCACTTTTTCTCCAGAAATCACAATAATTATAAAAATATCTGATGCTTCAGAACTGTCTTTACTATAAAAAGAATACGTTATATTTTATGCTTCCTCTTGTTTATTGAAGATTTAAATTACCAGGTAAAAAATTTGAACATTTTACGTCCATTTAAAATTAATTTTAATTCTCTATTGGAAAACGTTTTTAAGAAATTTGATGTTACTTATACCTTGCCGCAAACAAAAAAAATGACTGAAATTCAATTTAAAACTGCTTTTTTTTTCAATATTTTTCATCTTTATTATTACTTGAGAACTAACTGATATAATGTTTTCATAGAAATTTAAAAAATTGCGAAGTTAAGGGTTAAACCTGATCTCGTGCCTTAACGTCATCTAGGCGAGTTCATTGCAAAATGTAGGGGTGGTCATAATGTTTTGGCTCTTGAGTGTAGATGGTGATATTACCTAAAAATAAGGGTTTTAGCTTTAGGTTTGAGATGGGGTACACAAATCAATGAATGAAAATATAAGCACGATTTCATTTGTCAAAAGTCACATGTCATTAAAATCTAGCATTTGGAGCACTGGTTTTAGTGAAGATGTTTAGTTAAATTAAAGAGTAGGTTTAGCTTCAAAACACTCAAATGCATTTTAATTTTATGAGGGTGCTTTGACAACAATAAAAAGTGTCGACTGGGTCACAAATGCGAAAAAAAATGACTCCGAGTAGAGTAATTATGGCTGTAATAAATAAGTAAAGTATAAATAAGTAAATGAATGAAATCATATATCATGGATGTTAGAGAAACTTTAATTTATTGTAACCGCACACGCACAAAGAAAACGAGGGCTCGCAATTTAACTTTAAAAGTTAGCATTTATTTCAAGACTAATTTTCTTTTTTTAAATGCAGGCTATTAAAAAATAATCTCCCTTTCAAGAAGTGTTCTCTTATGATGTTTTGAATATAGTTTAAATGATTTGAAATACGCTTTTTGATCAAAGGTTTTAATTTGGATTTCACTTAACATGTTATTTAAATTGTAAGGAGTATGGTAGACCCACCAGTAAATGAACACTTAACAGTAAATAAATCCCTGGTAATTGATGGGGAAAATAAGGTTTTAAACATTTTTATTTAATGAGTTGGTGTAGCAGTCACTTCCATCAACACATTCAAAGAAAGAAACCGAAGAGAAAATGCTGTGTTTGTACACTAGGTGGCCAAAAGTATCCGGACACTTTCAAAAATTCACATTTTTACATATAGCTCGAGAAATAAGTGATCAATTGTTCTTTAACTTTAGTCATACAAAATATAGGCTTCACCGAACATTTCCAAGTTGAAATTAAATTACCCTTGCATTTGGGGGACGACAAGAAGGGGGTTGAAAGAAAAACCGCTTTTTGACCATAACTCTTCGAAAATAGCTCGGAATAAGCTATCAATTTCAGTAATTAATTAGCATACTATGTATAATTACTGTACAAATTTTTATGAACGTACCACTCTTACTTCTGAAGATATGAAACATTTTTGAAAAAACGGCAATTTTATTTGAAGGGTTTTTGCTCATAACACGCAGAGTTTTTGATCAAACCTTATCACAACTTCAGGAAAGATGACAAAATACAAGAGAAAGAACATACTAAAACCGTAGATAAAAATATTAAAAATTCGATGAGATATGAACGTTAAAAGGAAATAATTTTTCACGGCGCATGCGCGAACGACAGAAATTCATAACTACAAAAATATTGTAGCCTGATTTATACTGCATCTTATAAAAAAAAGTTCCAGTTGAATATCATGAAAAATGAAAAAGATATCAGCGATCTAGTGAGCTGTATTTCATTCATTCGCAGGCAATACATAAATAGTGAGGGTCTGTCCACAAAGAGCTATTTTTAAATTAAAGGTTATTGCGTCGTCTTTCAAAAGCAACGTTTCAGAGGGTGTCCGGATACTTTTGGAAACCTACGTATAAGGTCTTTTTGGCCGAACAGACGAAATGTGACTTCTATGCCGAATATAAATTTTCAAACTGTAACATTGAAAAAAAATGATCGATTGTCACCACACTATTCGTGGACAACCCCTCACTATTTATGTATTGTCTGCGACTGAATGAAATACAGCTCACTAGATCGCTGATATCTTTTTCATTTTTCATGTTATTCAACTGGAACTTTTTTTATAAGATGCAGTATAAATCAGGCTACAATATTTTTGTAGTTATGAATTTCTGTCGTTCGCGCATGCGCCGTGAAAAATTATTTCCTTTTAACGTTCATATCTCATCGAATTTTTAATATTTTTATCTACGGTTTTAGTATGTTCTTTCTCTTGTATTTTGTCATCTTTCCTGAAGTTGTGATAAGGTTTGATCAAAAACTCTGCGTGTTATGAGCAAAAACCCTTCAAATAAAATTGCCGTTTTTTCAAAAATGTTTCATATCTGCAGAAGTAAGAGTGGTACGTTCATAAAAATTTGTGCAGTAATTATACATAGTATGCTAATTAATTACTGAAATTGATAGCTTATTCCGAGCTATTTTCGAAGAGTTATGGTCAAAAAGCGATTTTTCTTTCAACCCCATTCTTGTCGTCCCCCAAATGCAAGGGTAATTTAATTTCAACTTGGAAATGTTCGGTGAAGTCTATATTTTGTATGACTAAAGTTAAAGAACAATTGATCACTTATTTCTCGAGCTATATGTAAGAATGTGAATTTTTGAAAGTGTCCGGATACTTTTGGCCACCTAGTGTATACTAGTTGGGGTGTTCATTCACTGGTTTGGGAAGCTTTACTTTATTTCTACCCCGAAAATGCCTGGTATAGAACCATAAAAGTTATTCTAATTTTTTAAAAATAATTACATGTATCATTTAAATACAGTGAACTCTCACTTATACACCGCCTCATTTATGCGCCTTTTTCACTTATACGACGATTTTAAATGGTTTCCGCACATTCCATAGCAAAATAATGATAGAATCATTCATTTATGCGTCGCTCTAAAGATAAATATTTCACTTATGCGCCGAATTTTCCTTAAAATGTGAAAATTTTCATTTATTTTCTTTAAAAACTAAGCATTTTTCGTCACTTTCATCTATAATCTTTCGCCTTTATTGCTCACGGAGGGCATTTTTTTCCGCATGAACTAGAATTTGAAGAGGGAAAATTATCTATTATGAATCGTTTTAAAGGAACAGTTTGTAATTAGGTATGCTACAATTTTTGTTTTCTCTTTATCATTGTAGTTACGTTACAGTAATTGCCAAACCGTAGTAATATGTCATTTTTCTATAGAAACATTCTAAATCATTCTCTCATTAGAACCTATGTTGCGTTTTAGTCCTTTAAATAGGCTTGTTCACTTATACGTCTCTCTCACTTATGCGCCTTTTTCTGTTGGTCCTTTGGACCGGCGCATAAGTGAGAGTTCACTGTAGTTTTATTGTCATGTGGCAGATGCTACAATTTTTAACGATGCAATGAATGTTCGAAATTGATATTGCTCTCACTTATGCGCCTTTTTCTGTTGGTCCCTTGGACCGGCGCATAAGTGAGAGTTCACTGTAGTTTTATTGTCATGTGGCAGATGCTACAATTTTTAACGATGCAATGAATGTTCGAAATTGATATTGCTCTCACTTATGCGTCTTTTTCTGTTGGTCCCTTGGACCGGCGCATAAGTGAGAGTTCACTGTAGTTTTATTGTCATGTGGCAGATGCTACAATTTTTAACGATGCAATGAATGTTCGAAATTGATATTGCTCTCACTTATGCGCCTTTTTCTGTTGGTCCCTTGGACCGGCGCATAAGTGAGAGTTCACTGTAGTTTTATTGTCATGTGGCAGATGCTACAATTTTTAACGATGCAATGAATGTTCGAAATTGATATTGCTCTCACTTATGCGCCTTTTTCTGTTGGTCCCTTGGACCGGCGCATAAGTGAGAGTTCACTGTAGTTTTATTGTCATGTGGCAGATGCTACAATTTTTAACGATGCAATGAATGTTCGAAATTGATATTGCTCTCACTTATGCGCCTTTTTCTGTTGGTCCCTTGGACCGGCGCATAAGTGAGAGTTCACTGTAGTTTTATTGTCATGTGGCAGATGCTACAATTTTTAACGATGCAATGAATGTTCGAAATTGATATTGCTCTCACTTATGCGCCTTTTTCTGTTGGTCCCTTGGACCGGCGCATAAGTGAGAGTTCACTGTAGTTTTATTGTCATGTGGCAGATGCTACAATTTTTAACGATGCAATGAATGTTCGAAATTGATATTGCTCTCACTTATGCGCCTTTTTCTGTTGGTCCCTTGGACCGGCGCATAAGTGAGAGTTCACTGTAGTTTTATTGTCATGTGGCAGATGCTACAATTTTTAACGATGCAATGAATGTTCGAAATTGATATTGCTCTCACTTATGCGCCTTTTTCTGTTGGTCCCTTGGACCGGCGCATAAGTGAGAGTTCACTGTAGTTTTATTGTCATGTGGCAGATGCTACAATTTTTAACGATGCAATGAATGTTCGAAATTGATATTGCTCTCACTTATGCGCCTTTTTCTGTTGGTCCCTTGGACCGGCGCATAAGTGAGAGTTCACTGTAGTTTTATTGTCATGTGGCAGATGCTACAATTTTTAACGATGCAATGAATGTTCGAAATTGATATTGCTCTCACTTATGCGCCTTTTTCTGTTGGTCCCTTGGACCGGCGCATAAGTGAGAGTTCACTGTAGTTTTATTGTCATGTGGCAGATGCTACAATTTTTAACGATGCAATGAATGTTCGAAATTGATATTGCTCTCACTTATGCGCCTTTTTCTGTTGGTCCCTTGGACCGGCGCATAAGTGAGAGTTCACTGTAGTTTTATTGTCATGTGGCAGATGCTACAATTTTTAACGATGCAATGAATGTTCGAAATTGATATTGCTCTCACTTATGCGCCTTTTTCTGTTGGTCCCTTGGACCGGCGCATAAGTGAGAGTTCACTGTAGTTTTATTGTCATGTGGCAGATGCTACAATTTTTAACGATGCAATGAATGTTCGAAATTGATATTGCTCTCACTTATGCGCCTTTTTCTCTTGGTCCCTTGGACCGGCGCATAAGTGAGAGTTCACTGTAGTTTTATTGTCATATGGCAGATGCTACAATTTTTAACGATGCAATGAATGTTCGAAATTGATATTGCGCTAAACTGTTCATTCACTGTTCGGTCTACCCTATATTGCAAAAAAAAAAAAAAAAATGAATGCCGTAAATTATGTAATAATGTCTCAAGAAGGCAAATACACGAGAATAGGCAGCATTAATTTGCTAAATTTCCAAAGAAGAGGAAGCTGATGAACACAAAAGAATATGTAAATTTATCATTTTCTGTTTTATTTTAATATCATTTTTAGTCCAAGTTATTCAGGAAGCTCATTAAAATGTAATCAAGAAAAAATAATGAAAAAGATCATTTCTCAAAATCTTTCAAAGACATCAATTTATGGAGAAAGACTTCTTTTTTCTCTTGCTGAAGTTCTCGGAATTTCTTTAAACGTGATCCTGTTTCTTATTCCAAACATATTAAAGTCATCAACATGTCGAGTTATCGATTAATAATTCTGTTTATTTACTTACTGAAATCTTGAATAAAAATAAAAAAAATATTTCCTAAATTCGAAGACAGTGCAAAGTAGTTACTAAAGTAAGTTACCATTGAGGTAAGATATTTTGTGTCAGTTTTGTTTGAAGAAACTAAGAAACGTTTTAAGCTTTTCGGACACTGCTAAATTTATTTACTTCAGCTGAGAAAATAAAATGTAATTTACGTGAACTAAGAAAACTGAAAACCAGACTAAAATGCAGTATAGGCTAATCTGACCAAAGAAGGAACACAGAAGCACAATTTTATTGTTAGATTTATGGTATGAATAATCTTTTCGCCCGGATTATTGTATTTTTAAGCTGCATTTAATGGTTTAATTAAATTTCATAAATGCAGTTGGATGATTTTTTTTTTAAATTTGTTAAAAGCATGATAATTCACTGACAATTGAAAACGTTGAATGTCAGTCAGTCACAATGCTTTTCAGTTATTTTTTAAACCATCCAAATGGCATTTTGAGAATTCAATTATACCAATCAATTCAGCTTAGAAAACCCAATAATTCACAGTAAAAAAACATTTTTACAATGTGTACTTTGCTCTTAATGTTAAAAAACACGTACATTTTTGATTTAAAAATTGCAGTCAGTTACTTATGAAATTACCAAATTATGCTTCTTTTTACCTCAACCGACCCTGCACTGTTATACTATAGTTTTTTCTACGAACTGAGGAAATATATATAAGACTCATTTACAAAAGGCTATTCCGAAACGAAAATAAGTAATTAATATTTTCATCTATGTAAAGATAATTCGAATTTTATGAAAGTATGCATTTATTTATGTATGAATAAACAAAATGAAGTAAATGTTAGCTGTGTAAGAAAGCTCTAAGAAAAGATGAACAATATTTATTTACGTATTCACGCTTTTCTTAATTGAGCTAATTACCCTATGCCAGCATATAATTATCAAACACTGTGAGTGATTTATAGCTCTAAAAAGTTTATTTCCAGTTTTTTTGCTTTAAAATGGCCAATTAATCTTACTAAATGAGAAGAGGTGGTATAATTTCTAAGGCGTAATTGTTACTAATTTTCCTTTCACTTGAAATAAATTTTGAGAGAGCAAATAAACTTTTTTTTTCATATAAATTTTCTTGTAATGGAAAAAAGGTGAGCTGCAAGATGTGAAATAATGTAGCTAAGAGGGGGAAAAAAGTTGTTTAATTCATATATTCTGTTCAGACCTGTTACTACTAAAGGTATTAGTAAACGTGTTGCAACATATATTGATTGTTTCTTATTCAATTAAACGTGAAACATAAACGAATCATGTAAAAAGAAATAATTTTAACTTATAATTAAAAATTATTAAATGATTAAAGTATTCATTTAGTTGTAATTCATTAATCATTAGTCATTTGGTCCAAACTCCTCTATTGAAAAAAAAAAGTGATGTGGATAAATTACTGTAATGCACTTATGTATCAGCCTCCTTATATTATTCTTATCAATTCAGTTATCTACATGGAAATGGAGTGAAATTAATTGACCGTTTTTTTTAGAAAAAAAATTTCCTTAAAAATGATATTTATTTTATTTAATACTGTGTTTGGTTCATTTCGCGAATGATAAATGATATACAGATACCATGAGCACTTTAACATGAACGAATCTAAATTTTAAATTATGCATGCTTCATACACTGTTTAAACAGTAGTTTGGTTAAGAAGGTGCCTTTGGTGCGACAATGTTTCATCCTAAAAAGCAACTACTAGTTTTAACAGTGAATGAGTGTTCATTTTGAAATGATTTTAAGAAACAAATTAATAGATAAGTAAACATGCGTTTACTATCGTCGAGCTAGTTGCTGGTTTAGCTTTCGAATCAAAAGTTTTGTTCTTTGATATGACCCTGTGCAGTTTTTTAAGCTGCCCCCAGCTATAAGCCCAGTTATTTATGTCCCCAGTAATTATTACATTTTTCTGGATTTTTTAACGTGTTTCCAACAACACCTTGAAATTAGTGTAACATTTAACTATTACCATGATATTAATAAAGGCATCATATTAGAAATGTATCCTTATTCTGATGGTTGCATCTACTAGTGGCTAGATTCAACTATTTGGTGAAGCATTGAACTTAATTCTTTCAAAGTAGTTAATTTTAAGCTGTAGGAATTTTTTTCTACCATTAAGTGGATGTCTGAAATTATCTTCTGCTGGCTTAGTAGAGTCTTGATTATTCGCGGAATAGGTTGGAATGGTGACCATGGATAAGTAAATTAGCAAATAATCCGCAAAATTACTAAGAAACGATAGGTACTTAGTGTATACAATAGCTTTGAAAAATGGGTCACACTTGCATACACTTAAACAAAAGCGAAAACGATGAGAGTGCAGGTAAAAAATGTGTGTTAAAGCTATAAAAAGGGTCGCACAGTATTGCAAATTTTTTCACACATACGCCCTCAGACCTTGCAAAAATTGAAATGAAGTAGATCAAGCTAGGTTACACCAAAAACGTATGGGTGAGATTTTTTTTTTTTTTGAAAAATATTGGTCCGGTCACTCGTTTACGGCCGTAAGTAGTGTTGATCTAAAAATCAGTAAGCTGTGCAGATTTAAGAATCGGGTGTCAACTTGTCAGATTTCCACGACTTTGAAAGGCTCGGTACTATTGGAAGGGAGGGGGCAGGAAGAAATTGGAATGTCTAAAAATAAATTTTTCTCTTGTTAAGTTAAAATGGGTATATTTTTCTACATTCTGTTAATCATCGCACAAAAAAGAAAAATTTTTTTGAAAGGTCATGGATAATCTTCATCGCGGAAAAGTCCCCAGCGAACAACCGGAGGTTTAGAAGTGTGAAAACACATAAAAGCAAATTTTCACTTTTGTCTCTTACTAGTGGCTTACCCTTTGTGTAAGATCGATCTGTCCCACTCGCCACGTTGCGACTAAATAAGGAAGTGGAAACAAAAAATATTAGTATCATTTGCCACACACACACGCACCCTGTATCCACTTTTCCAACCCCATATATAATCAATAAACGGGAAACAGATTAATTGGTTATATTAACCTGTATTTAAAGTAATAATTGTTGCATCTTAGTAGAAATTTAAAGTAATAATTGTTGTATCTTAGTAGAAATTTAAAAGCTCATTTGCTGTTTAGTTAATTTTTTGGGTTTACAAATATGTGGTAACTAGAAAATTAGGGGCGGCAAATAATTTGCTTTACTTGCCACTGCCGACCAGAAATCTACCTACTCTTGATGTTTACACGATGGCGAATGAGAACTCCCTTCCATTAGACGTTTGAGTAAACTCTAACGAGCTCCAGTACCAGTTCTGATCTTATCCCTCCCAAAACTTATCAAATGCATATTTCCATCTCCTTTTTCCATTTGAGTTATCAAAGCTTCATTCAAAGAAGCACGATCCTTACTTCTAGAACAAAGATTATTACATAAAATGGCAATTTATAGGACTGCTCTAAGTGTCTTAATCCCGATCGGATTTGTGAGAGGAAACGATGTGTCAAACATTTCCCTTGGTGCCTTGAGAAGTCCTTCAGTAATCCAGTCAAGGACTGAAGGGAAGAACTTTCATGTCTTCAGAAGAACTAATTAATTTTGTCTCAGGTATGTGTAAAATCCTATTTGAGCTCTCACAAGAATAAGAAATCCGAGTAGAGTAGCCTCTTCAGGTGAATTCTGGGCGATCCGTTATTTCGAGTGTTTTATCGCTGCATGAGAAGTGTTGATTTCGTACAAAGCTTAAATTTGTGCTTGGTAAAAATTTAATAGTATTTGATTTGAGGGGGTTTTTTTTCGAATTTGAGAAAAACAACATAAGTATTTGTTAAATTTCAAACCATAATAAATTCTTTGCTTGAACATAGCTCATCGGCTAAAAGCTGTTTTTATGGTTGGCCATAACAGGGGTTATCAACCTGTATATTTGTACCCTGAAAAAAAAAGAAAAAAAAAGTGGACATTTTTCATTTCTTTCCGGTAAAAGTATATTTGTACCTTAAAAAAAATAAATAAAAATAAAAAGTGGTTATTTTTCGCTCTTCTATTAGTATTTCCTTTATCATGCCATAGTTTTTTGTTTCACACGTAGTAATTCACCCCGTTAGTGCTTTCCAGTGTGATTACCGCTCTATTTCTCTTTTCCCTACCCCCTCCTTTCAAAGTAGCATTTTCTTTAAACTTCCATTGATACCCTTCATCCGGTTGAGCTAGAAATGGCAGGTACGAAAGGTATCACTGGTTAACATAAAAAATAAAATAAAATAAATGGGGCAAGCGAATAAAATAAAATAAATGGGGCAAGCGAAAAAAAATAATTTTTCAATAAAATATTTTTGATCAAATGAATGAGTAAATAATGGTATGAATAAATATTATTAACACATAATGAAAACAAAAGCGGATAAATTATTGATTAAAAAATATATGACAAAAAATGAATAAGTGAATAAAATAGTGAATGAATGAGAAAATAAGTGAATGAAAGAATAAATATTTGAATTATTAAATGTAGGAATATAAAGGAGCTACAAAATGAACGCAATTCAGAGTTCGAAGAAACAAACCTAATGCCAAAACCTGAATCCCAAAGAATATTTAAAAAGCCAAGTTTGATACAACATGAGACAGCATACACAACCTCCGGCTTCATCTGTACCCCAGGATTAATTCATTTGCGACGACCAATGCGAAACCCGAATGCAATCCAATCGACATTCGCGTCCGAAAACACAATCTGTAGACACAATATCTTCATTAATTAGCCGTAGCAAATCACCGCATCAACCCCTTGACCACACAGACTCATCATCAACATCCAAGCAATCGGATATCCCCGCCGCAACCGCTGACAGGTTTTAAATAGTGTAGTCTCTGTCGCGGTTTCCGTTTCAATTTATGTGCTCGCCACATATTCATAACGAATTGTTATGCGAATAAGTTTACCACTGACATAAAACTAATGGATACATTGCAAAAAATGAACTGTTTTTACAGTAGAATTCTGGCAGCCAAGGTTAATACTGTAAAATGCACAGTAATAAAATGTAAAACTAGTAATCTTACAGTTTCTTACTGTAAAGTTAGAAATTTTAGTTTATTGTCGTAAAATTTAGCTGTATTATACTGTAAAAACAACAGTATAACACTGGAAGCGGAGGTTATTGTTTAAAACTGTAAAATGAACGGTAATAAACTTTTGAATTAGCGATTTTACAGTTTGTTACTGAAAAATTAGCAATTTTTACAGTTTATTGCTATAAAATTAGCTGTATTATACTGTAAAAACAACTCATTTTTTACAGTGCATACAGATATTTACCTCATTATCAAAAAAGTTGTACTCCGAAAAAGTCAATTCAATAATGAAACTTAAGTGACGTAAATAATTTTTAATGGAAATATTTACTTTCTATACATCTTTTTTTTTTTAAGTTCCGTTTTCACCTTTTTTCCGTTAAATTAAATAATAATGAATAAATACAAGAAGGGCGCAGTGGATTGTAAAATTAAGGAGTCAACAATAAATGAAATAAATGTTGAATTCTTAAAAGAAATGACAAAACATGAACAGCTCAAGAGGAATTGCAGTTAGCGCCTTCCGAAAATTCAAAATACACAGAATTCGCGCGCATTTAAAGTTAAATTTACTCCGAACAAACACTATACGGAAAAGAAATTTTGATGTAGTATATGAAAAGAAAAAAAATGCTTATGCATTTTCTGACACGTGTATTTGATTCTCAATTCAAATACACTTATAATCGATTCTATGGTAAAATTTAAGGCACATATGGTACAGCTTCTACTACAAATCACATTAATTTTGAAAAAAAAAATGATTGAAAATAACTTTTGACGTAGATTGTGTATTAGAATGTTGTGAAAAATAGTATTTTTCTTTCTGAGTTGCTATAGTGCGGAAGAGATGCGATTGAAGAGGACTTAAAATACAAAATGAAGTCGGGAAAATCGAGTAGTATCTTTCATCCTGCAAAGAGCTCAGAATTCGTTGAAATGGTAAACTTTAACGTTTCTTGTGACTTTAAAAAAATTAAACTCCAAGGTAGTTTTTAATGGTATGATTTTAAAAAAATTGCAATGGATACTACTATATAATGTAGGAAATTATTTTTTTATATTTTACGATTACCATTCGGTGTCCTTAAATCGGTGTCCTTAAAAATAATAAATAAATAAAAAATCCATGGATTTTATTTTCTTATTTTCGTACATTGAAAAATAAATTTTAGTGATTTTTTTTAAAGATTCGTCGATGAAGAAGCTTGTATGACAACAGTTACGGGGAAAACTTGATAATTCAACTAGTGCGGGCTGGCTGTGATACAGTAGTTCTGGCTTGCGTAATTGATTTAAAGTAACCGTCCAACTGACCACACGAAATTCTTAATATTCTTTGATGACGCTTTATTTAGGATGGTATTTCCCAATTTCCATTTGAGCCCCAGTACTTAACGAAGCATCTAGTTCGGATTTTTTGTACAGTTTTTACGTAATTACCTCTCCTGATTAGTTGGCAAATGAGCATTTTTCTTTGCGTGCCGAGCTTGGTATTATCGATTTCGCTGTAGTGAGTAGTAAGTATTAATCTGCTCAACTCAGTCTTCTTGAAAAATGAACTGAGAAAATTACGAAATATTTCCTTGAGTGAATTGTTTTTGTAAGCTCGGGGTCAAACGAACTCCCCTATACCCACATTTATTAATGTGCTTTCAAACTGGTTTTAATAAATGGTTTGATTCGCTAGATACTTCCTACATGTCCTTTATGACATTATGTTTACATCTGTATTTTTACTCCTATTTGACGAGATTTCATCAAATTATGGATATATGACAGCCAAATACGTCGCCAAGTTTATTAGTTTCGAGATCATTCTCAGCCTCGTCAGACTATTCGAACAGCATTTTTTGGGGGCATCGAATAATTGGCTTTAATTTTTTTTCCAATTTTAATAATGAAATTGTTACTCTTAATTTATGAAATCAAATTTATGTACCAATAAATGAGCTTTGAACACAATATCTTGTCAACGTTATTTAACGCATTTGAATATTTTTAGTCGAGATAACATGAAATGAAAAAATAATGTATGAAGAAAAAAAATGAAATTTCGTTTAAAATGATAGTACTTTCGTTTCTGACAAGATAAAAGCATCGAATTTATTTTTGTATATTTACATATAAAAAATCAAGCTGAAGAAAGCTTTTTCAAATATTCAGACATTAAAAAAATGACTGATAAAAAATTTGTCAACTTGTTTTTATCTTATGAATAGAAACAAATTATACAAATTCTCAAAGCTGCTATTCTATTTCAAACAAGACTTATAAGTATTGGAAGACTTAATAAGTATTGGAGAAAGATTTAGAAACAAATACTGTGAAACGTGTGCAAAAATATTTCAGCGTTTTACGTTACAATATTTTCTCAAGGAAGCGTAAACGAAAAATACACTTCTAAACGTGGCTCTGCGTTTTGCATATTTTGAGAAGTATGAGTTATATCTTTAGTTCACATTTAAATAAGACGTTTTTGAAGCTGCAGTCAAAAAAAAAAAAAAAATGTACGACTTGAAAATAAAAATTAATGGCAAGTAAAGACCTTCTACTATTTTATGTTAGAGTAAGTCAATTTTAATTTAAAAAAAATTAAAAACGGCTGTGGGGTAGAGTGGACCGAAAATGACTTTATTTTTATTACAATGATGGGTATTGTGGAAAAGGTACTTATTGTGGAGCAAAGTGCATACACAAAATTTGACATTTTTTGGTTAATTTCTTGATCTGCCGCAATTGCGTTGAAGTTTGGAAAAAATGCATTTTTTGAGATTATTACCAAATTATTAAAACATTTTTTTTTGGTTTCGATAATTGGTTAGCCGGAAAAAATGCTATTGGGGATATGAAATTCATTAAAAACTTAAGGTCTGGTATAATTTCTTCCTCTTCCACAAATACGTAGAAGTTTTGCTTATTTCCTGTTTGTTTCCCAAGTTTTTCATAAATTTTTTCGAAACGCTAAAATGCTGTTTTCCCCGTATTTATCTTAAATAATTGCATTGTTTGTCACATATGATGCATCTTTAGATGCTTTGTACTAATAAATTAGCTACTTATTGCTTATAAATTTTAAAATTTTAAATATGCTATTAGAAAGTTTATGCAGCTTTGCGTTCAAAACCAAAAGAAAAACAGCCGAGAACTTACCGAAGAAAGGGTTAATTTACAGAAAATTTCTGCCCCAATTTCCAACAGAATATTTTTTCTACACTGATTCAAGAAAAGAAAATACTTTTGGAGTTGAATTTCTATTTTTCAGTATTTTTACTCCTATTATAAATTCACTGTAACAAAAGGACATTAAGGAAGAATCTGTTATGTCCATTTTTGACTTCTGTCACCATTTTAATAGTATTTTAATTCCTAGCTAACGTAGGACGTTTAAAGGAGACTGTAGATTCTAAAATAGTCTGGGATACTAAGTTTAATCATGTGACAAAAGACGCTTTGTTATTGGAGGATATTGGTTGATAACCCAATCGAATAGATCGTAGCAATTCCTAACTCTAAATTTTTATTTCTGAGCCTTAAACTCTCAAATTTGTTTGCTTTTCTTTTTTCTTTTGAGTTGCTGCAGTTTTTTACAATTAATTTTCATAATGTTTTGATGTCTTGGTTTTCTTCCGTTACCATTCCTGAGGTTGCATTGTTGGGAATTCTCAGGATGTCCGTATTATTTGTCTAAAATCTATATTCCTTTGCATTGCTGATCGTTTCTTTAGGTGAGTTAGGTGGGCGAACCATATTACGATCAGAGCAAGATATCTTAAGACTTCTATAAGTTTTAAGGCAATGAAGTGCAAGCAAAGAGGCAACCTAGTTCAACCTAGACTACTCAATAGGCTCTGTTTTGCTGTATTGAATCTCTAGAGAGCACAGTTCAGTAGAAACAGTTGCACAACTACTCAGTACGTATTTTTGGATTAATGCTCAATTTTTCAGCATCTTTTCTTTTTGTCTATATAAAGTGACAGGAGTAGCCTAGAATGGTAGCATAAGTTGGTCCATCCTAACAGTTTAGTCTCAGTAGTTTACTTTATTATCAGGTGTCATATTGGGAGCTCAATCGTATGAAAAATGCCCATTAAATCTTGTAGTTCTTTCTGCGTTTTTATTTATTTATTTTTCAGCACATTGATGACATGACATTTATTGACATTGATGACATAATGACACATAAATGACATTTATTTTTTTACACTTCTAACGTTCACCCGACTACTATAAGCTAAGGAATGACAACTTTTTTCTTATTTCGAAATATATACAAGTGATTAGGAATGAGCTCTGGGTTGTTCTGGATGGCTTTTAGCATTCAACCAAACAAAGAACTGCAATATTTTTTTTCATAGCATATTTCAAAAATTTTTACATTTATAAGCAGTAAGTAGCTAATTTATTAGCACCAAGCATCTAAAAATGCATCATATGGAACAAACAATGCAATTAGTTAAGATCTGGGAAAACAGCATTTTGACGTTTCACAAAATTTATTTAAAACGTGGAAAAACAGGAAATTGCCAAAATTTCTACGCATTGGTGGAAGAGGAAGAAATTATACCACAGACTTCAATTTTTTTTGGTGAATTTGATGCTCCAAAAGGCATCTTTTCCGTATTACCAATTGTAAAAACTAAAAAAATAAATTTGTTTTAATATTTTGCTAAAAATCTCAAACAATTGCATTTTTTCCAAACATCAACGCAAATTGTGGTAGGTCAAGAAATTAACCAAAAAAATTTCAAATTTTTTATGTGCGTTTTGCTCCCCCCCAATGGCACTTTTTCTGCAATACCCATTATCGAAATAAAAAAAGTCATTTTCGGGCTACTGTGGGGTGGGTTTCGCAGAAAAAATTGTTTTGAAATTAAAATACGTTTAGATCACCCGAAAGGTCTTTGAAGTTTCACCAATTATGCAACAAAAAAAGTATTTAAAGTTTATATATATAAAAAAAAAAGGTTATGCTTTTTTTTTCAAATCGCCAGTAGCGACAATAGTAGCACAATAAGACTCATAGCTCATGCAAAAAAATATTTTGACATCATATAATATCTAAGTCCCCCACCAGACCCTTGAAGTTTGGCTAAATACGTAAAAAATCGCTTTTTATACTTGATATATTCGGTGTTTTAGTTACACTTAGTGCAATTAAGGTTAACATTGTGCAAATTCTAATAAAATATCTCGAGTGATATGACTTATGAAATGAATATAGTATGATATAAAAGAGCAGAATAGCATCTCGTTAATGAGGTCTCTTAACTATTTTTCATCTGGCTCAAAGAAATGTTTTACAAAGAGTCACTTTATGCATCTTTATACTTAAACTATTTGCAATGTAAGTAGCATTTTCAAAGAACTTTTGAGAAAATTTGTAAAACAATTTTGAGCAGCTTTTCATGTGGCATTCAAGTAAACTTGCATTCGTAACAAAATTTACATTTACCGTGTAGTCTGTTTTTGCTTATTATCTTTAAAACACGTAATTACATCATATGTCTGAAGTTGAACTATTTTAAGATTTCAAGTTCTTAAAAGATTTTACTAGTTGTTGTGCATTTAGCTGGAAGATAAGTTGAAAGTTTTTCTCGTACTTTAACCTCGGAAAAACCTTACACAAAAGTTTTCTTTTTTTCTTTTTGTGCATATTTCTCGTATAATTAGTGAAAAGATTAGTTATTTTTAGAGCACACATTTGCAATAGAGAAGGAAACTAATTATTTTATAGCCATGTTTTTTTACAAATAAAAAGAAGCTTTTGGCCAAAATTAATTACTTATAATTTTTTAACTTTTGAAGAAATTTTTTTACTTCGATTTTCACGTTAAAATTACAATTAAAGAATACTTTTTTCAATATCTTT
>JAXGGA010009111.1:0-53063 GCA_038373865.1 Uloborus plumipes | reverse complement strand
TAACGAAGGAAAAGTATGGGAAAACTGATTTAGCTGACTTAGATCTTTGACTATTTTTTGTCCCCTGAGTTTAAAAATGATCTCAGGTTTAGTCTATCAGGTAAAGTTATTAGTTGCATAAGGATCATAGCGACCAGTTCAAAAGAATATAAATGACGTTTAAAATAACATATGACAAAGGAAAAGATTTTTTAATGAAAATACATTTCTGAAAATGTATGCTTTAATTAATTTATTTATTTTATTAACTATTATTTTTTTATTCTTTATTTGGTACTTACGTATTAACTCTACCACTGCTACAGATTTGACGCTTTATTTGGCGGTTGTTGTTCGCACGCGCATGCAGTTATCTAAATATCCGAAAAAAACGCCAAATAAACCGCAAATCTGCAGCCGCAGTGGAGTTAATACGTGAGTACCCTTTATTTTTATGTATTTATGTGAATTATTTTTTTAATTTAAATAATATTCGGGAAGATACTTTATTTCAATCTAAAATGTTTAATATGAACTAGGGTCACCCGGGGCAATTCCTGGTCAGCAAGTTTCTGGGGTAATTCCTGGTCACAGTCCTTTTTATGTCTTAATAATCCTTCAGCAAAATGAAAAAAATCACAGAGGTACTCTGAACTATCTTCATTGCAATTCATTACTTAATTATGAGTTGACTGTGTATTTAGTTTGAAAAAAAAAATCTTTTTAAAATCGCTTGTTAAATTTCGTAAAACAAGATTGGCCTTAGTTTTGATACATTTGTACAAAGATCGTGATCAAACTCAAACTTCTGAATATTTTTCTTTTTCGTTTTTTTGGTTGAATTAGGTACCATGTCAGTTACTGAAAAATAGTTTTGGATTTACCATTATTGTTTTGAATAATTTGCAGGAAGGCTCCAAATAATGCCCCTGGCTACTGGGGTAATTCTTGGTCAGTGGGGTAATTCCTGGTCAATCCTTTTTTTAATATTTATGGATTATTATTTCACCTATTATTGACATATGTCATTGATTTAAACTATATGTAACTCTGTGAGCCTTAACTGCAAAGTTAACTGTAACCGCAATGTAACATTCTTATCTGTTAATGATAAGTTATACAATATACTGAATTTTTCTTTGTTAAATTTCATCCAATTATTTTATAAGTTTTAATAATTATTCTTAATTATACTAAGAAAAATACTTAATTGTAACTGCATTGTACTATTCACTTAACTGTTCACCTTAACCTGTTCATAACAGACAGAAGCATGTGCTCAGTGTGTATGGTGCATGTGCACCATATTTTTTATGGACCTATTTATTTGGTAGGTGAAGATTCATTCACAACAGATATAAAAGCTGTAGCTATTGCATACAAAGTGTATAAAAAGTATTTTGGCTAAGTTTTATTAAGTAAAGCTATTATGTTGAAAACAATTGCATTCTTCCTTAAAAAAACTAAATACAGTGTTTAATTAGCTATATATATAAATAAATTCTTTATCTAATTAGTTTAATAACTTGTATTAATAATGTGCTTACAAAATGTATGCATTTTCATCAATCATGTGAGTGACCAATAATTGCCCCGTAAGTGGCCAGGAATTACCCCATCTCTGGGGTAATTCCTGGTCACTAATTAACGACAATTATTCAAGTTCATTATGTATTATTGATAGCATGAATATTTTATTCGATGGACATCCCAATGTGCTTCCTCCATACCAAAATTTGTAACTCTAACTTAGATAGATTTTGTGATAATTGGATGTTAATGCTTTTTGACCAGGAATTACCCCAGGTGACCCTATTAGGAGAGCTGTAGGTCTTCCTGTGACACTTGCTCTCCCTCTGAAAGTGGTGACATATGTCGCATTCACGTAAGGTGTAGAGAAAAAAACAGAAGTGGTAGGAAAAAAATACCCACTATTCTAAAAATAAACATGCCTATTTTAAAACTTAATTCACCAGATTTTTGTTGAAAAGTGTTAATCTATGTACTATGAATTCCGTCTAATATTTTCAGAGTTTACTCAAAATTGAAAGTAAGTATGGAGCTGAGTTCTGTACTACCAGAGGGAAAATGAAGGTCAGTAGCTGCAAATGTTTCATTTATTGGAAACTTTTTCATCTATTGCACTTTTGCTCCAAAAAAGAGAAAAAAAAAACTTTAATGTTTAAAAAGCACGTGAATACAAACCATTAGCACTTAACAGCATTTCAAATGAATATGCTTAACATTAAAAATTCGCTCTTTCATGTGCCCTGAAGGATTGTTGCAATGCACTATTTCATTCACAAATTTCTAGATTTTCCTGGTTTTTAACGGTAAAATTTCCACTACATTTTTATTTCAAACGAACAAATAAACAACTAAAATAATCCTAAATATAGTTTTAAAAACTAAAAAATACGCTTTTAAAGTTAATCAAACTAAAAAGAAGATTTTCAAAACTATAGAATATCCGCTAAGTTTACATGCACTTATAACACCAACATGTAATATAGTTTATCCTTTAGTATTAATAACAGATTTTAATATAGTACTTGTGTATTTTCAAAGAACGTGAACTTTATCTTTCATTCAGAGTTACATACAAACAACTGAAACACTTGTAATACATCCACATGTAATATAGTTTAGCCTTCAGTATTATTAATATATTACTTTTATATTTGTAAAGAACGTGAATTTTATTTTTTATTCAGAGTTACATACATGCATACATACATACATACATACATATATACATACATACATTCAAGCATACATACATACATACATACATACATACATACATATATACATACATTAAAGCATACATACATACAAACAAACTCACATGTGAAACTAATAAAAGCGTATTAATAATTTTCATAAATTTAGTAACATCAACTGCTAAAAACGTGATGTATTTACTCTGGTATAGTTTAAAGTATTTTACTTTTCCTTTCTACCGAATTACCTCTTATAATAATAATTTATGAAGTCTTACTTGTATTAAGCATTTTATCTCTATATAAAGATTTACATCTTCTCAAGGGAGGAGGTTTCTTGACAGCAACCGTGCATATCCGAGTTAAGGTGGAAGATACATTTTGAAACCGCAAAACCAATGGTATACAATTATTACGACAGGATATGTTGTATTTCATAGAATAGAGCATTTACAGTGGGATGGAAAATATTTATTTTTTGATGATTTTTAAAAAAAGAAAGGGGAGGAGATTGCTGAAATATATTTGCATCAGCACCTGAGGGAAAAAGAGTGAAGATTATTTTTCCAATTGTTCTTGAACACTCTATGAAAATATACGTAGTAATTGAGGAAGCATTGAATACTGCAGGGGTGCCCACGGGGGGGGGATAATTGCGCAAGTTGGGCAATCAACATTTTTTGCGGGGATTTTTTAAATTAATTTATTTGTTTGTTTAAATAATTTATTTTTTTTAATATAATTTATTTACTGATTTATTTTTAATTTAAATTATTCATTAATTTATTTTTTTAAGTTAAATTATTTCTTTTATTTTTTAATTTAAATTATTTCTTTTATTTTTTTAATTTAAATTATTTCTTTTATTTCTTTAATATTTATATATATTTATTTATTAATTTATTATATTTTTGTGTGCGTGTGTGTGTGCTTGGAATGTCTGGAAGGGAAAAAAGCGATTTGTTTCTGCGCATAATCAGTACTTTAAAAAAAATAATATGTAAGAAACATAATAGTTGTAATTTAAAAAATAAATAATACTTAAAAAATAAATAATACTTAAAAAATAAATAATACTTAAAAAATAAAAAAGAATGGTAAAAATAAAAATCTCCCCAAAAACAACAGTGTTGTAAAACAATCCCCCGCCAAGAAAACCTTAAATACTCAGCCTTAAAAAGTTATGATATCGAGTTTTCCCGTCAAGTTTGTGCCAAACTACAACTAACCTGTATGTATAGTTCTTTTAAATTGTTTTCAGTCCTGCCAGGCGAGAAGCTTTATCTTGTGAGGTGGTTGCTTAATGAGTAAAAACTTCCCGCCTGGCAGGACTGAAAACAATTTAAAAGAACTATACATACAGGTTAGTTGTAGTTTGGCACAAACTTGGCGGGAAAACTCGATATCATAACTTTTTAAGGCTGAGTATTTAAAGTTTTCTTGGCGGGGGATTTTTTTACAACACTGCTTTTGGGGAGATATCACATGTTTTTGCATTAATATTATTTCTTTGCCTGTTTTTTTTTTTCTCTTCAAAATTTACTTTGCATATTTTTTTTCCCCTTCAACATTTTTCTTGGCGGTCTGACATATGTGGTTTTCTTGGCGGCATGCATTTGGTGCAAAAGTTCAAGGATCTTCTTTAGTCTAGGATAAATTTGAAATCAATCACAATGTACCACCCGAACCGACGCAAAACAAAGCTAGTTGCTAACAATACTACGATTAAATTAAAAGTTTAAAAAAAAAACCCAAACCCTTACTGCAGATCTCATATTAAAATGAACTAAATTGAAGATCCCTTTTAAAAGCCTTATGCAATAAAATCAATTACAAATATTTTATTTGTTAACAAATAGAAACTGGCAATAGATGAAATTATAAATCATTGAGTTTTCTTTCCTCGTCGCTCAACAATGACAACATAAATGCTCAGATGTTGAACAGAGCTAGTAGATAGAAATCGGACCAATTTTAAGCATTAATATCTCCGGGGTGCGATGACCCCGGGGGGTAAATTTTGGGAAAACGTCCTCAATGTCTCATCGAGAATATTCATACCAAAAATCAACACAAAAGACCCCCGGGGAGAAAAGATACGGAAAATAAAAACGAGGGGGAGGGGTGGGGGGTCGAAAAACTCCCTATGCCGAGCTTTGGGACAAAATAAATGTATGTGCAAAAGCAGAGCTCAATCCGAGCTACCGTTTAGTCTGGACCCCTGTCAAACAATTTTTAAAAAGTGCGAAAAATAGCGATTTTTTAACCTTTATCACCCCTCCCCCTAAGGATCCTGGATGTTTTGCTTTAGTATGTGCCGTCAGGGGCCGCTGGAGATTGAGTATACCAAAAATGAACTCTAGGGATCTTTATGGGGCTGAGATACAGAGGGGTGAAAACCCCGGTTTGGTTACTCGCGTAAACAGTTCTTAGTCGCTCTTTCACATTTTTCGTGGCGACGGAAATTTCTTGGCGGCTTGTATTTAGTTTTCTTGGCGGGGCGGGGCGGGACGCTCCCGCGTCCCGTGATAAAGAAGCACAAGAGGGTTGTGAAAAGTTTTCGGGGGGGGGGGCGGCCTTACCACCACGCCACCAGCCGACTAGTGAAAGAATAATAATTTCCAAACGATACAGATGTATTTTTCCCAAATTATCGTGATCTTTCTCCTTTTACTTTTAAATCTTAAAAACTGCAGTAATATTTGCATAAGTTCGCTATGGAACATCGCCAAAAACGGTATCATGTCAACAAAAAAATTAAATAGCTGCACAATCACTCGCTCTTCTTTAAAATAGACGATGCGTCAGCCTTTATGTATAGTTTCTCCGAAGCAAAGTTTCCCAAAGTGTGCACACCCGGGAGTCCTGCGGCGCTATCCTGCTAAAACGTAAAGAATAGCTGAAATTGAAGGTCGAGTAACAACATTTTTATTCAAAAAGAAAGCACATTTATAAGGAATTAAAAAAAGTTCTTGTTTACGTGCACGCAGGGCACAGCAAAACCCCCGAACCCAGAATTTTAACAAATATTTTGCGTCTATAATGAGTTTCAAATACATTTTTACTTCCATAGCTCAAAATAATAATGCTAAATACTGAAAACTACATGAAAACCCTAAAAATATGGATTCCAAAAAATAATTAATTTAAAGAGTAAGACAAAGAAAACACATAGTAGGAAAAAAGTAAATCTATCAAATCAAATTTTAAGGGGGGGAGAGAGGGGAGAGTCTGCAAAGTTTTAATTTTCCAGAGAGAGTCCTTTGGAGATATGGACGTCACTTTACTTCACTCCTCGAGGGGCCACAGTAACTGCTATTGTTGTGACTCAACCTGATAAGTTACCCTCGAGGCTTTTTATTGGACAATTAAGACAAATACAACATCTAATTTTCATAAAACATAACACGATTACAACAAATAATTACACGAAGCCTAAAGCAATTACAGCATATTGTGACACAAAAACAGAAGACATTGTTTCCATATAGTCGGAATTAACAATGGTTAAACGCTGGATTAGATCGGTATCGGAAACCGCTGCTCTAAAGTGATAAGTAGAGACAAGACTTCACTAGATAGAGTTCTTGGTAGAGAATTCCCTTTTTTTCAGTAGAAATTTAATTTTGTTCCGTTCAAATAGTACAGGGCCAAGAAACAAGAACACAATCATTAAGGACACCCCAATGAAAAATTAAGAACAAAGTTTAAAAGCTTCAGTTGCTTCCAACCAACATTAAAAGTTAAAAATACATTAAACATGTATTTTCATAACTTGGTGAATTACCCATTAAAAGAAAGTGACATTTCCGTGAAAGTTTTAAAGAAAGCAAAGCTGTTTTCCATTTGGAACTGCTGAGCAATTAGCCAGCTGCCACTTTTCATTAAAACAAAACGCAACTTCTCGAGCTCCAAGATATCGAATTGGGAAGTTTTCTACTGGACTGGCGCAGAAAGAAATCCCAAATGTTAACTCACAAAAATCTTTTCTCCCTTTTATCAAAGCTGGGAAGGTTGAAAGTTATTTCCTTCAGCACTCTTTCAATCGGATAAAATTCTTGCAGAAATATCTTCAAGAATTGAAAAGTTTCTGACGGTGTTTCCAAGGGAAAGATACTTTCCTACTTTTCATTTCATAAAGTTTAGCTTCTGTAAAAGAGAGTCACCTTCCTGAAAATGAAATGCATAGAGAATTCTTTAGATAAGCATTAATCTTGAAGTTGCTTTTCACTTTCTTGGCTTGAAAAACATGTTATTACTTGTCGAGTGTAATATTACTATAGAATTTTGAAGAGTAAAAGATAGTTGAAGGTTTCAAACTTCATCGACATTTTTCATTCAAGACATAGATTTTTTTTCTCTCTTTACAAAAATAGCATTGTTACTTTCTCCACTTGGGTTGGCAGTCAGTCAAGATGGCTAGGCTTGGCAAGAAAACACAAAATATCTGCATCTGTTACCACACTGCAAAAAAGTAACTGTTGTTTTTACAGTATAATACTGGCAGCAGAGGCTCCAGTTTAAAACTAAATTGCACGGCAATCAACTGTAAACTGAGCAATTTTACTGTTTATTACCGTAAAGCAGCAATTTTGCAATTTACTACGACAGTTTTACAGTTTATTAACACAAAGTTAGCTAGCTGTATTATACTGTAAAAATAACAGTATAATACTGGCAGCAAAGGTTCCAGTTTAAAGCTGTAAAATACACAGTACTAAACTGCTAAAATTTGCAGTTTTAAAGTTTATTACTGTAAAGCAGTAATTTTACAATTTATTAGTGTAAAATTGGCAACTTTACAGTTTATTACTGTAAAATTCGCAATGTTTACAGTTTGTTACTATAAAAATGCTTTCCCAAGTGTTTAACAGTTCCCAAGGAAAACTTTTTTTTTTTAAGGCTGAGGGGAGGGGGTAAAAAAAGAAACAAACAAGCGTAGCCTCTCCGTAAAAAAGTCACATGTTTTTAAAGGTAAGTGCGTACAAGGTTTTTTTTTTCTTTTTTTTGAAAAGGAGGAAAAGAAAACGAGCAACACCAGTCCGCTATTTTTTCTCTAAAGAGCATGCCGGTCCGCGAGCTAAAAGAGGTTAAGAAACACTGCAGCAAAATCTTGAAAACTTAGCCTATTGTGGACAAAAAACGTGGCCGAGTTTGTATAAATGCCGGGTTATCAGATACCAAAGCACTACAGGTTTTTAACAAGATTTTTTTTTCGGTTTCCTAAAGTGAGGCCAGTTTTCTTGATACGGACCGGGGTTATCTACACTGCAACAAATGAACTGTTGTTTTTATAGTATAATACTGGCAGCCGAGGTTCCAATTTTAAATTGTAAAAATATTTTTGGAAAAAAAATTGAACCGACTTCGGAACTTCACTCGGCAAGTGCTCTAAAAAGTAAAAAATAATTTTATTCTTTGAACACCATCGACACTACATTTAAACATAAGTTTTGAAGTCGGTGCAAAAACACTATATAGAATCATACGAAACTATAATTTAACTATTCATATTAATTGCGAATCCAAGTTCTTTCATCGCATTCGCATACACTACATTGACAACCACATATTTATGTAATGGTACAAATATTCAGCTCTTAATTTTCAATGGTTTCTCTGAAAAATGTTGGCAAAATGTAGTTAAACATCATTTCACCTAGTTTTTGCACCGACTTCAAAACTTATGTTTAAATGTAGTGTCGATGGTGTTCAAAGAATAAAATTATTTTTTACTTTTTAGAGCACTTGCCGAGTGAAGTTCCGAAGTCGGTTCAATTTTTTTTCCAAAAATATTTTATTTTATTCTTTTTAGTGTAAATGTACATATGAAATAAGGTAATATTTCCATTACAAAACTTCACCTAATTTGCTTAAGCAAATGTTTCATAAAATAAACTATGTAAGGAAAAAAAAGAAAGTATCAACCCGTCTAAAATTTTAAACGATTGACACTAAAAAATAATCCTTGTTATTCTCTGGTATTTATTTGTGTACTAGTTTAATCAAAGGCTAAATATTAACGGCTTTTCAACTAATTTATATTTCAAAACAACACTAGATGCTGGCGGTTCATAAAATTTCACGACGTATTACGTACGTGGCACGCTAATGAGTATCATGTTTGCTTCAGTTAAGCCTTCATTCAAAAATTTCATTATCATTATAATAACTGTTTCATATCAATCACGTTTTGTAACAATGTATTTCATATTTAATCATTTAGGACAAATCGCTTTAAATTTGAGCAAAAATTTGGAGATTTTCCTCTTTTTCTTCAGAATTCCTTTATCAAAACTTATGTAAATTAAGACTAATAAAACCTGAAATATTACGAATCAATTAGTACCTGGTACGACTTTCAGTTCGTTGGAGTTAAGGAGAAAAAAGCAGTACATAGAAAGATACTCGGTTTAAAATTTTCAAAAAGACCATAGAAATGAATTTCATTATGCAATCCAGAGAAGCCTGGTGTTCAAAATGGTCATTATTACGATTACTGTGATCCCAATTTCTTTTTCGAAAGATTTCTGCAGGTTCCCGTTATCGAGCCCGGACCACGAGAGGATGGGACCAATCGGAAAGAAAGACCTTTCTAACAAAAAAAGAATTTTTGAAATCGGTCCAGGCATCTTCGAGTAATCTTGTAACATACCAAAAAAAAAAAAAATTTTCTCCGACGAATTGTATAACCTCCTCCTTTGTTGAAGTCGGTTAAAAATGCACAGTCCTAAACTGTAAAAGTAGAAAATGTACAGTTTATTACTGTAAAGTTAGCGATTTTTACTGATTATATCTATAAAATAAGCTGCATTATAGTGCAAAAACAATATTCATTTTTTACAGTGTAGAACCGAATTTGTGATGCTACTCTATTGTAAACTAGCGGTACCCGCACGACTTTGCCGGTGGTATAAACTTAAAAATTCATTTGTAAAAAATTGATATAGCAAAAAAAAACTCTATTTTCGTTATAATTCAACTATAATTCCTTCAAAGAATGATATAAAAATTTGGTATGGACCCCACACTACTTCCTTTTACGTGTAAATTTCTTAGTACATGCCTTAAGTGCTAAAATAGTGCTTGAGATGAGCAAGATAACAACTCAAACGTTTACATCCCTTGTTTGCCACGAAACAATGCAAAAAAATGTTTTACAATGATTAATCTCCTAAATATCGCCGCTTTTAACATCATTCTCAAAATATTTTTCTCAAAATATCGCCAATAGCGCTAAATTGAACCCAAATAAAAGAAATAATTTTTTTCGCCAAATTTATCGCAAACTTGGCGATATGTCCCCAAATTGGCTTCAAACACTTGGCGACTAAAAGCTTGGCGATATATCGCCAAGTGGTCGCACCAATTCATATCACTTTTGTCTGCATTGAAATTAACACTGATTTACCCCATAAAAGGGGTAAAACACACCCTTGGGGAAATTCGAATGCAACCCCAAGGGGAGGTGCACAAAAATAAGCCAAAAGAGAAAATGAGAACAATTTTGCTGCTCACAGAAATCTTACCAAAGTTTAAAAGAAGAAGAAAGTTTTCTTTCCTAACTTCAAAAACAAAATAATAGAAATTTCGTGCATTATTCTACATAATGATAATAAAAACAATAAACACATCAACCAGCAAACGATAAATCAAAAGCTAAATTCTTTCACTCAAGCCATTTACTGCAATTTATATTGAAATAAATTAATAAGGAAATAAAATATGTTTTGCCAGACGATAAATTTAGTATGGTTTACTATCATGTTGTTTCTTTTTTGACCTCATTTGGTTAAAGAATGTTTCCCTCTTCAATACAACTTGTCAGATCGCCAAAATGTGTCTAAACTCACAAAAATGGTACACGTCAGTTTCTTCCTTCTCTACCTATTTTAAGGAAAGGACTATAGTATTTCTCATTTGATTGACAAGTGCCATCTTATCACGGTTTTATATATTTCATTTGACTAATTTTAATAAGGCTTGGAGTTTGGATTGTTACAAAGGTGGTGTGGCTAGAGCGGACGTGGTCAGAGCGGACACATAAGATTTCGTGGTCAGAGCGGACACTGCGAAACTCATCGTGGTCAGAGCGGACCCATTTTTTCTCCATCATGGAACAGATAAAGGGTGCAGATAAATAAGTAAATGAACACTTCTAAAAATCACAAATATAGTTTAAACCAGTATTTTAAGGCAATTTTACAAAATGATAAGCTGCGCATGCGCAACGCGTCTCAAATTTTTCGCCAAACTAGTGAAGATTCATTTTACGATGTGCGCTCCAACCAAATGTAAACTAACGGCAACCCCGCGTGGTATCAGCTTTTCGCCGAGTGTATTTTTTTCGTTGCTTATTGTTTTTTACTTTTTCCAAAGAAGATTTTTCCTTTTTTTTTTTTTAACTAAAGTTTTTATTTAGAAAAAAAAGCGAGAAATGACTCAACATCAATTTTTTTAAAAATGCTGATTTTTGGAAAACGAAAGCAAATTGCTATGGATTATTTTGTGTGACTTTTCTTTCGTGTTTTTTTAATTGTAACGAAAATCACATGCATTTACCCTAAAATCATAAATTTCCGAAACATGTGTATTCTTCTCTCTTTTTTCTTAACATAAACTCCCATGAAGTAGTAAAAGATGGGAAACGTTTGAAGATTAAGAATGAGAGTATTTGTTCAAAAATTAGAGTATTTGGCCAATTTTGAAAATGATAAGCTGCGCAACGCATTTGGCTTCAATATAGCTGCGGCGACTCAAAATTCGCCAAAGCTAAGTAGCCAAGCTGGGCGAACCATGTGACATAAACAATATGGCCGCACGCTGTTAACTAATATTTTAAATTGTCCTGAATAAACATTTATTTGACTGATTAGAGAAATAACACAACAGGTACTAGAATGTCCGCTCTGCCCATCCAGCTCCCCTCACGTGTCCGCTGTAACCACTGTCCGCTCTGGCCACGTCCGCTTTGGCCACGTAACCGTTACAAAAACGAATACATTTTTGAAATTATTAAGGAAAAAAGAACGAAACAAATAAAAGAAATAAATACGTAACCATGGTAACAACATGAAATGTTGATTTCCGTTGATAAAATAATTCATTTCATCTTTATTTTCAAACAAATTTGACTCTCGAGTTTAATCATTTTAGAATCGCTTGGCTTGCTTTGCTGCAGGTAAGCCTTGAATTTCCGGGATTCTAGAAACAATTATTACAGCTTTTCTAATGCTCGTAGAAACTTCAAACTGACATCATTTTAAGCAGAAAATTTCAAGCTTTCGAATAACATAAGGCTTGAAAATGTGTATGAAATATTTCTTCCCTATTTTATCGAATTTTCGCTAAGAATTAGAATAGAAAAATAATGAAATAGAATTTTCGAAAAATCGCTTCGTAGTGCAAAACCTCGTGCTACAAACTAATTTTGTGTCAAATGTCATGAAAATCGACCGAACGGTTTTGGCGCTACGCGCATAACAGACAGACAGACCGAAAGAAAGAAAGAAAGACAAACCTTCAGCTTTATTATTAGTAGAGATAGAGAAATAATTCAACCAACCTTTGTTACTGAAATTAGCTTAAGAATGCTGTTTTGCACGAATAAAGTCGTTGAACATGCAGCATCTTGCAGCAATCATTTTTCGCAAATTAAGTTTGCTTTGCATGATTAACAAGTTTAATTTCTTGGTACAAAAAATACACAATCTTATAAACTATTTACTTTCTTTCTCGTATCATGCATATTGATTACTGAAATTTCAATAAACTTCACACTCGAGAAAGCTTTTAACATTTATCGAAGCGCAGTTTTCACAAATCAACAAAATTATAATTTTCAGATGCACAGAGATTAATTTTATATTTACGTGAGGATTGCCTAGAATCCAGGTATAAGCCATTACTCCTTCTGCTGATCAATGAAATGCAATTATTTTCCAATGAGACAAATTTAATTTAAAAGATCATTCAAATAAACACGAAAGCTTTTGTTACCATCAAATATAATAGAACGGCCAGTAACTAAAAGTGAAATACTGAGTTTGCGCAATGGGCGTCTATTGATTCTGGTTGCAAATATCAAACTGGAGATATTGCAGTCAAATAAACGTTTGTATAGTTTGAAATTATAAAACGGGGGTTCATTATATTTTTGGTCATAAATGCATTTTCGTTGGAAATAAAATTGTGATGATACAGTACGACGCAAAAGTTTAGACACAATGAAAATATATGCATAAAAAGAAAACTATTCAGTGAAATGCTTTAAAATTTTTACTGCAGCTAGACAATATGGTCCTAAACACGAGCCTGGGACTTTTAAAAATTCTTTGCTGTCGCAAAAGTTTAGACACAAGTCAGATGTTATGCAAATCTCTCTTGAAATGGAAAGAAGGGTGATGGAGGAAAGGGGGGACTTCGAATATAAAGTGCAGAGATTGCTGAACGAATAATAAAGATCCCAAAATCTCTGTAGCTCTCGTGTAAAGAAGATGAGAAAGTTTGAAAGCCGAAATTTGAAATTGAACCCACTTTGCTAATTTTTCGTCTTTTAAATCAGCCCGTACATTGTTATTTACTTCGTGGAGAGTAAATTTAGACATGCGTATAGATAAAAAAAGCCAAGAAAAATTATATTTCTTAAGGAAAAAGGAATTGAAAAAAACTCCTCGAACTGACGACTCGCCACTTAATCCTGTAGAACTTCAACTTGGGTCAAAAACAGCACGGGACAGCATAAGTAGATGAACAACTGAATAGGGATGCATAAAAAAAACAAGGAATTGTGCTTAACCCTCTTCGGAAATAGTTTCCCAAATAATCCAAATTTACGCATACAGTTAGTATTATGGGATAATTCAAATTGTACTAAACGACTTATATTTATGGTATTATAAATCTGTCTACAGTTCTTATGCATAAGATTCTATGCAGATATAAGATATGTTCCTGTGAAGAAGATCAAAATGTAATTAAAATTAAAATAAGTTCACTTCAGCGCAATAAAATTTTATTTCCTCCACTCTCAGGTTTTATCGGAAAGCTTTTCAAACATTGACTGACTTTCATTACCCTACAAAAACTAAATTGTTGTTTTTACAGTATAATACTAGCAGCAGAGGTTCCACTTTAAAACTGTAAACTGCACAGTAATAAACTGTAAAGTTTATTATTGTAAAGCAGCAATTTTAGTTTGTTACCACAATTTTAGTTTATTCCAACAATTTTAGTTTATTACCAAAAAATTAGCTGCATTATACTGTAAAAACAACAGTATAATACTGGCAGCAGAGGCTCCAGTTTAAACTGTAAAATGGGCAGTAATAAACTGTAAAATTAGCATTTTTTTTTTCAGTTTATTACTGTAAAGCAGCAATTTTGCAATTTATCAGCACTTCATTAGCAAATTTAGTTTGTTGCTATAACTTAGCTGTATTATACTGTAAACACTACATCTATTTTTTACAATATACCTTAAAGAAAACAATTTAAAACAAATTTAAAAGAGTGGCTAAAAATGTTTTTGCTCTCTCTCTCTCTCTCGTGACCAATTAATATGACTTTTACGTTTTACTTATTTTCAGAAAGATTCGAATGGGATCTGGTGATTGACATGCGCGTCTACTCTCAGAAATGAAACGTCAATCCTACGTGCCAAGTGAAAAGTGATGGAGTGCTGGGCATGGGTGGAAAAGCAAGAGCAAAAAGGCAGAAATATTTCGAAAGTTTTTGGTACAGGTTATACTAAGATCTCGCCTCGCAGGACAGCTTTCGGTAAAATGTTATTGAATTACAGTTGCTCACATTTCCACTGAGATAAAATAAACCCATATTTTAAGTCTTATGAAAAGAATTTGGAGATGTGTAGCTGCTTTTTATTGCCGCCATTTATGCTTGTGTAAGCTGTTATTTACGAAACTCGTATTTTCAGCAACACTGCAACAAATGAACTGTTGTTTTTACAGTACAATATTGGCAGCAGAGGTTCAATTTTGAAACTGTAAAATGCACAGCAATAAACTATGAAATTAGCCATTTTAGTTTCTTAGTATAAAGTTAGAAACTTTACATTTTATTGCCCTAAAATTTAACTGTATTATACTGTAAAAACTACAGTATATTACTGGCAGCAGAGGTTCCAGTTTAAAACTGTAAAATGTACGGTAATAAAATGTATAATTAACAATTTTACGCTTTATCACTGTAAAATCAGCAATTTTACAGTTCAGATCTTTAAAATTAGCAATTTTACAATTTAGTACTGTAAAGTTAGCAATTTTACAATTTATTGCTGCAAAATTAGCAATTTGTACAGTTTATTACTATAAAATCAGCTGTATTATACTGTAAAAACAACATTCGTTTTTACAGTGCGGTGAAATGTTATTGAACTTGCTCACATTTCCACTGAGGTTAAACGAACCCATAATTTAACTCTTGTGAAAAAAATTTGGAGATGTGTAGCTGATTTTTATTGTAGCCATTTATGCTTGTGCAAGCTGTTACTTACGAAACTCGTACTTACAACTGGAGATACTTTTACCGCCGTTATAAGAGTGTTTCACGCCATGAAGAACAAAGATACGCATCAAAAGTTTAGTGAAGCGTATTTTCATGTTTTATATTTCAATTTAAAATTGAGTATTGTAAAAAAGGGGAAAATAAGAAATTTTCATTTTCATTTTTAATGACATATTTCTTATCTTCAAAAAAGATGCAACCAGAGTTTCAATTTTGTTAAATTAAGCTTAAAAATTTTAACCAGTTGTGATTTCAAAATTTTAATCCACATTCAAAATCAAGAAAAGTATTTAAAACTTAATACAGTCATCTCGTCCCACTTTCTCCTATTATTTACCTCCTTAGAACTCTCAGTTTACTTTTGTTCAATACCAATAGGGAACAGCCCTGCAAACAAATTCGCAGACACGATTTCAAATATACCTTTTGACAACAATAAAGAAATAAAACCCCGGGAACGAATAAATATGTTTAATTAAAGATCAAACAACAAAGATTTACAAACATTTCCTTTACATTGTCTGGTCTGAATTATAGCTGTACAGAAAATTTCCTCATTTATTACGTATTCGTGTTATCCAGAGACAAAAGGTAATGACATTTTGTTGTGTCAAAGGGTTGGGATAGACAAAGATCAAAAGCTTTGGAGCCCAGTAAATTCTGCTTCTAATCCAATCAGAAGTCTTGATTCGAACATCATTTTGAAAAGGCATTTACTACGACGGGGGATTCCCACAATGAAAGTCTAATATCATTATAGTTCAAGAAACGGTAGCGACAGGAGACAGTCTTTATGATGCTTTTGAAAGCAGTTTGCTTTAAAGTTTGGGACAGTTATTAAATGACTTCATGTGTAATGAAGTTGTCACTTTGGATGGGAAAATATTAGTTTAGCTTTGAGGCTTGTTTTGTAAAGGAAGCTTTAGTTGTTACTCTTAATAACAGTGCGATTCAGGGATACGGGGAAACTTTTGAGATAAAAAATGTAGAAAAGGACACCTAGTTGAACATAATATCACACATGCACAGTGACGTACCCTCCGAGGTTCAGGCTTAAATATTACTGCCAATTCTAATATACTGTCCGTCCATGAAAACCGCGCCTAGCACCCAGGAACCATTCCACTAAAAAAAAAGGGTATCTGTTGTGAGTAGAAACTTTCCGGTTTTAATTTAAAACTTGAATTTGGTTTCCTTTTGACACTTTCAACTGAACTACGTATTTGAAATTAGCATCGTTCTACGTTGTCTGATGGGGCTCAAAATGCTTTTTATTATTCTTCCTCTTATTGTTATCTTACCAATCACCCCTATTTTGGTAAGATTTAAGAAGACCTGACGCATGCGCAAATACGTGGAAGGTTTTACCTAAGAAAATCAGACAGTAGTGGTTTATACAAATATAAGGACTGTTTTGACAAAAAAAGGATACTTTTCGATGCGATAGTGCACAAACAACATACATAACTGTATACATCTGCAGAATTTAGAGACAGGGAAAATAATTTCTTTCTTTTTTTTCTAAATTGCAACTAGTGCAGGAAATTTCTCTTTTCGTGTTGCATAATTATTTGTTCAAATGAAATACATCCCTACCACAAGAATAGAAACAATTATACTTTTCGGACTTATTCTCTATCTTAAATTAAGAAGAGGGAATATTGTCACTAGTGGAAACTTATCTAAAAAAATGAGGGTAATGCCATACCATCGTCGTTTTCTTCCTTTGCTTCCAAATAGTTTCATCAGAAATTACACAATTCTCAATTGTCTCAGCTCTGCGTAGACTACGGTACTACTAAGCATTATAATTTCGCTGTCCAGCTTAGGTTTTCACAAATTTCTAAAAGTAGCTATTAGATAGAGGAAAAACCCTGACGTTCAAAAGAAGCTTGAAAGGATTAACGTTGTTTAAAAGTAACTTTCTACACGACTAGCATTTTGTACATATGCTTATTTCAAACACGTACTGTCTTTCCTTAAAAACCGCGCCTAACATTCACGAACAGTTCCACTTAAGAAAGAGTAAATGGGTTGTGGGTGATAACTTTCCGAAGTTTTCAATTTAAAACTTGCATTTGCTAAATCCTTTTGACATATTCAACTGAACAATGTGTTTGAAATTAACATCGTTCCACGTTGTTTGATACTGCTCAAAATGCGTCTCATTATTCTTCCCCTTATTTTTATCTTACCTGACACCCTTATTTTAGTAAGATCAGGGAAGACCCGACGCATGCGTAAATGCGCGAAAGGTTTTACCTAAGAATCAGACAGTATTCAATAGTATCCTAAGAAACAATATTCTAATACTACTACTTACCCTTTGTTTAAGTTGCTTCTAAAAGACCGCAAGTTAAAAAAATATATCAGTTGATTCTTGAAGGAAAAGATTGCATATGTCAATGAGTCATCTAGAAGCTAAGGAGTGTTAGTGCCAAAGCTAAGGATTTGGAGATAACTTGTGTAAACGGTGGAAGAACTGCTTATCGGTTTTGGGAAAGGTATACTAATAACTCTAGAATGTACTGCTATACAACATGATTGAAAATTGTTTATATGAAACCTTATTTACGATTTGCGCTTTTCATGAATTTTACTTCAACCTTTAAAAAAAATACTTACATGCTTCCCTTTGCTTCTGTCTGTCTCAGGAAAAGTTCAAAATATGTTTGAAAAGAAACAGTAAATAACGCAATCTTTCTGTATCTATTAAAAAAGATATACCAGGACACTAAAAAAAAGTGTCCTTGATTTCCAGCGATACAATCTTTATTACGTGTCGTTTTATTACTCTGCCAAAACTCTTTTAAAAACCGAATTGACGAAATGATCCGCAAGAGAATAGAAAGATATTATAATGATATCTTATCTAACGAAGTCACTGGATATGAGAGCTTTAGCGAAAGCTTAACAGAGAAATCGTCCAGTTTAGTTTCTAAGCAGGTATCGTGAAGGTAAAATGAATAAGCATAAAGCTTAGTTTTGAAAAGAAAAACTTACAAGTTGAGCATATTGAAAATTAATGAAATGATGCAACATATATACTAAACAAAAAAAATAGTGCATCACTAGTTAAAAAAATAAGACTATAGTAGTTTATTTATTTCTTGACGTCTGTAAAATCAAATATTAGATTTTTTTCATAAATTTTTTGTCCACTACAATCTATATCAGAATAAGTGATGAGAAGTTTACCTCAACACTAATATTCTTTTTAATTTAACGCCTTTTGACTATTTATATTGGAGCAGACTATCATAAATCAGTCTATAAAATGCTAATGTACAGAAAGTTTGGTCTCGCATGTGAAGTTACCCTCAAATAAGTAATCATTTTTAAACGAGTTCCCGTAGAAATCACTGGTAAAAAAAACAGATCCCCTGTAAATTATAAATAATCTGATCTAAATTAAGTTAAACATTTAATATCACATCAAGAGTAAGATTTCCGTTATCATATGTTAACATTCCGTTAACATATGTTCGTTAACAACAACTGTTACTCTGGGGCGAAGATATGTTTCTTTTCCTTTTTTTTTCTTTTTAATGTACAAATTTGTCTGGAACATCAAGGAGATCAAGATGAAGGTTCTATTCGGCCCAAAAAATATTTACATACCAATCCCAAGCTGTTATCAAAACTCAGAGAACTTGAAGAACTAAAAATTAAACAAAACTGTCTAAGTGATGACGACTTAGAACATATCCCGCTGCAACCCGAAAAAAGAAACATAATTCCCTCTCCTTACGAGCTAGTATCAGAAAAATTGGTTTCCAAAAAACATACCTGGAAAGAGATTATTCTGAAGACTTAACATGTGGCCCTAATCAGAGGCGAACTCCAAAGCACAGAACGGGATGCGGTATTAATGCGTGTTAAAAGACTGATAACTCCACAAACACTAATTTTCATAACTCTCTAATTCTACCACATCCTTCTTCCTCCATCAATATCACAAATCCCATAATCCTAACCATAATATTAATTCAACATCAAACCACAACTCAACTAAAATCCAACCCAAATCCCTAAATAAAATCCCAATCTCCTTCACAACCCCATCACATACACTAACAAATACTAATATTAACTCCCATACAAACCTAAACCCTTCCCACCCCCCACCCAAAAAAACCCCCCAATCAATCTCAAAAACCCACCTAAAACCTACACCAACTAACAAAATCATTACTAACACCCCTCCTCCATCAAATTCTATCATTATTTTTTATTTCTAATCTCCTCCCCCCAAACATCCCCTCTCCAAACTTCCCTTCCCCCCACATCCACACCCAAAAAATCCACCCCCAAAATACCCCCCACCAAACACCCCACCTATATACACATCCCCTCCTCATTTAATACCCCCCTTCATTACCCCCAAAATCCCCCCCCATACAATCTCCCCTATAAAAACCCCAATACCACACCCTAACCTCCCTACAACCCCAAAAAACCCTCTAACTCCCACTAACCTCACCTCCAAACCAAACCAACAAACCACCACAAAATCCTCCACCCTTCCAAATACCAACACAACCTACACTAACCCACCCCCCCCAACATCCACCCCTACCTCCAATCTTCCCCACCATCAAACCTTCCCTAAATTTTAATTTACAACAAAAAATATCACACTCGCTCCCCCCCTTCCTCCCCACAACATTTATCCTCATCTACTCGCTCACGCTCTCACACACCGAATTATGAAACCCCTCAACCATCTTACTATATCCACTATCTCAACTCATCAAACAACTCAAACCAAAACCCCCCCAAACACACAAACACAAATACAACCCTATACTGGTGGTGTGACTATGTAATTTGTCACTCGAGCTCATCAAACCTACTCCACAGCTCGATGAGGTCCCAAAACCCACCCATACCCCCCTCTCAAACCTCCCATCCCATATCCCATAACACACATCACTCACTCTCTCATACCTAGATAGAATTCATCCCGGTAGTGGTTGAGCTGTCGAGCATTGCTAGTGTGAGATGTTTATAGTGATGTTATTAAAGTGTGTTTATGTGTGACACACAACAACCTACCCACACAGCTGTGTATATCTTGAGATGAGACGTGTTACGTGTTCTTTATGAATTATTGAGAGTGTTAAATATTGTGCTTGGATCATATTCTCTCTTGTTGATTTCTAACCTACCATTTACAACCCACCCTTGTACATCAACAACACCCACCCACAACAACAAACACATTAACATATTACCCACACCCTAAAATCCTTTAATTCAAATCCAAATATTACCCTGATTAACACCAAACATTCACAGTCTAATATATTATATAGAATACGAGACAGATTCTATGTAAAACACGTATAATTATATCACATATACAATAAAACTAAACTAACAACATACCAACCAATACAACCTACTAAACCATCATAACCCACCAATTAAACCCATTCTACCACTTAACCAACACTAAAATATTCCCATTAATCTGATATACAGTTTCACAGCTCAGGAATTTATAGTAGACCACTCCCCCCACTAACTCACGGGACAACAATATTCAGTGACGTAATGGCCCTAGAGATAGATATATAGAGATATACAGACACCCCACTTGTTTGCCTCCTATTGAATATAATATTCCATGAGAATATGGTACCCCCCGCCATAGTACGATATTTGTACTCGCCTATATCACCCACCCATTCGACAGCTCCTCCACCCCGCTCGCCTCGCAACTGAATCATCTAGTACTCCGCCACGCACCGAGCCCACACCCCACCCCCTCTCCATAGAGTGGGTATGTAGGCCCCCCCCCTCCCCCTCCCCCCCCCCCCCCCCCCCCCCCCCCCCCTCCCCCCGACGGCCACTCACTCGGCCCTCGTTGTGCCACCTCCCCTTGTGTTGCATTCGAATGTTCCCAAGGGGGTGTTTTACCCCTTTTTTGGGGTAAATCAATGTTAATTTCAATGCAGACTCAAGTGATATGAATTGGCGCGACCACTCGGCGATATGTCGTCAAGCTTTTGGTCGCCAAGTGTTTTACGCCAACTTGGCGGCATATCGCCAAGTTGGCGACAAATTTGGCGAAAAAATTATTTTTTGATTTTGAGTTTAACTTGGAGCTATTGGCGATATTTTTCGAAAAATTCACTGAATGATATTAAAATCAGCAATATTTAGAAAATTAACCATCTATATATATAAAAGAAAGTCGTGTTAGTTACACTACTTATAACTCAAGAACGGCTGTACCGATATAGCTAAAAATTGGTGGGTAGGTAGCTTAGAGCCTGGAGACGGACATAGGCTATAATTTATGTGTGTCAGTTACATAAATAGAAAAACTGTCTTATTGACTAAGCCTTTTTACTAAGCCTTTTTTGACACCTCCATGGCTGAGCGACATAAAGCACACGTTCTAGCAGCTTCCGGTGCGTAGCAAACAGGTTGTAAGTTAGCGGTGCGTTTAGTGTTATTTGACTTTTTTGTGAAGTAAATTATAAACAAACGCATTATTTCCTTTAAAATTATATGTGATAAGCTGTCAGAAACGATTGTCACTTAAAAGTTTTTACGTCTCTGAGGCTTAGAGGTAGAAAGCGCTTGATGGGATAGCTCCTGCACTGCAGTTAAAGAGGTTGTTCTTCTCACTACTATTCTATTTATATATATAAAAGAAAGTCGTGTTAGTTACACTACTTATAACTCAAGAACGGCTGTACCGATATAGCTAAAAATTGGTGGGTAGGTAGCTTAGAGCCAGGAGACGGACATAGGCTATAATTTATGTGTGTCAGTTACATAAATAGAACAACTGTCTTATTGACTAAGCCTTTTTACTAAGCCTTTTTTGACACCTCCATGGCTGAGCGACATAAAGCACACGTTCTGACAGGTTCCGGAACGCATTAAACAGGTTGTAAGTTAGCGGTGCGTTGAGTGTTATTTGACTTTTTCGTGAAATAAAGTATAAACAAACGCGTTACTTCCCTTGAAATTTATATGTGATAAGCTGTCAGAAACGATTGCTCATTCCGAGGATCCCGATGATCCAAACCGATATGCCGTTTGAATTTAAAATACTTCAATTTCCGATCTTGCATATGTCATGACCTTTAACAAATCACAAGGCTAATCCTTAAAAGTTTGTGGTTTGAATCTAGAACATCACTGTTTTTCCCATGGTCAATTATATGTGGCATGTTTACGGGTCGGAAGACCATCTGCGTTGTTTCATTTTGCGTCTGATAATAAAACAAAAAATGTTGTGCATCAGAAGGTACTTTAGTGAAGAGCAACCTATGTACTAAAATACAGAAACAATAATGAATGATTAATGTAAGTACTTAATTTCTTTTTTGTTTTTCTAATAATAAAAAACTTAATAAATTCAAAAATTTTCTTATTTATTGCCTTTAAGGCGGAACAGAGTTCGCCGGGTCAGCTAGTTGTAAAATATTTTTTGCATTGTTTCGTGGCAGATTAGGGGAGTAAATATTTGAATTGTTACCTTGCTCACTCCAAGCACTTTTTTTAACACTTACGACAACTACTAAGAAATTTACACGTAAAAGGAAGTAGTGTGGGGTCCATACCAGATTTTTTTGTGACAACGCGTGATCAGGTAAATCGGCGTGAAGGACAACGTGAAATCAAACTTAAATGTGTTATTTATCTGGGATGATTTTCTAAAAAAATTGAGTTTCTACTTTTGAAAAAATAAAAGTAGCAGTATTATATTTTCAAGGGTGAATACTCACGAAAGAAACATTTCTTAACTATTTGAATTGAGAGAAGCCTCGGAAAACCACGCGAAGCAAAGACAATATCAATCGCAAAATTAGCTATCGAGGAAAGTTGAGATGAAGCACTAAATAATGATTTGAATGGAGGAAGACTTTAAAAATTAGAGTTTTATGTGGAAGTTTCAACTACAATTGGAATAAAAAAAGAACTACCTGTCATATTGTTTTTTAATTGGATTCTTGATGTGCCCAGTGAAGACACAACAAACTGAAATTTTTAGCGAAATCCGACAAGTAGTTTTTGAGTCTATAAATGAAATACATAGGTACATACACACATACATTCTATTTTATATGTAAAGATTATCGGAAATTCAGCCCTATTTTTCAATATAAAAAGCTTGAATTCTGTCAAAAACTTCAATGATTTATAAAAGTTAGCCAATTGACTTAACACAAGAAAAATACTCTATGTCTACTACGCCATTAAAGCAAAAACATTAATTAGGTTCTTTTTCGACTCTTATCGCTCTTATTTAAGATCTTTTCGTCATAAAATTATGCAAGAATGTGTGATATCTAAAAGCTACAAAATTTCTTTTTTTTTTTTTTTTTTCAAATGAACCACACATTTTCAAAAAAAGTACCATGCTACTCAAAACTAATATAATATCGTCTCTTTATTTTTTCAAAAACACGAATCATGCTCATGGTCGCCCATAAAACGAGGCTCTGTGATTACACGTATGAGCGCTCATGATCACGTGAGAAGAAAGCCTCGTTGTCCTAACATAATAAACTAATACGATAAAGAATATTAAGACTTATGTAAATCCATAATTTGGTAATAATTGGTTTAATATAAGATTAGATAAAAAAAATTCTGGAAAAATAAACTAAAGTTTGCAAAATCTTATAAGGTAACACGGAGTAATCACCTAGCTATAGTTCTTAATTGCGAAAACTTGAAACTAAATTGTCACAAACGAATTTAAGTTTTAGTTATCTATTTATTTATTTTTCAAAACCTGCAATTATTTTCCGGTCTCCAAAGTCACGTCAATCACTTACGGGCGATTTCACTTAAAAAGATGAGACAGAGATTGAGGATGTGCAATTTTTAAGTTAAAGTTTTCAAATTTAACGTGTGCACTTGCTAAAATAATAGATCTCTGACTTTTTTGGTGCTAGTTTTTATTTTCAATTTTGCATTCTCGTACTTATTTTATTACCTCTCTTCATTCTTCCTCTCACTTTTTTTCTCCCATCTCTCCTATTTGGTTAAAACTAGAAAAGAACTCACGCGCAAATATGCCGAAGATTTTACACAAGAAAATCAGACAATACTCGAAATTAAGTTAGGATGATTTACACTTAAATCAGTCTCATTTTATCCTTGCTACAAGTTCTCGGAGGAACATTATTACCCTTAAAGTCTCCTCTACTCAATTTTAAATGATTTGAGAGCATTTTTAGTCCAAATGTAATGCCAATGCCAAGTACTTTTAATATAATCAACAAAATTACTGCCTCATCGTCTTGAAATCTTCATTTCATCATTTGAATGATTGTTAAAAATAAGTGTGTTATTTTCGAAGCAGCGAAATATTTTTCTCTTGCTCAAAACATTATGTTTTCTTGATGATTAAACGTGTCATGATTCTTATCGCTAGTATTTGATAAACTACAACTGTATCGTTAACTGAACCGTTAATTTCAAAAACCACCCAAACGACAAAATTTCTGATTTTAAGAAAACATTTATTTCTTCACATTAAACTATTTAATAGCGATTACAACAATATTTTCTGAAAGAAATATCTCTGAATAAATATATATAATTTAGTTTAAAATATTGAAATCTTAATCGAATTTTTCTTAAATGACGGTAAAAATACTTTTTCGAACTTTTAGTGTTTGTCGCTTGAGTGGTTTCTGAAATAAACGATTCAACTATTAACGAACACAATATTTGAATTTTTTCTCGTTTATCAGCTCAAAGAACACATTGTAATGTGACATTAGTTTGACTTCTTAATGAATTGTTTTATGATATTACGAATGAAATAGCTATTTATTCTTAATTCTTTAAAGTAAAGCCTTATTTTTCATACAGCATTCCTAAAACAGTGTAACGAAAAAAAAAATTGTTAAAAGATTAAGAAACATAAAATTTTAAATGAGGGTAAATAGCATCAAATAGAAATGTAAAAGAAAAATATTTTCTCTTTTGAGAGAATATTATAAACTATCACATACAGTGAACTCTCACTTATACATCGCCTCATTTATACGATTTTTTCACTTAAACGACGATTTTGAATAGCCCCAGCACACTCCATAGCAAAATAATGAGTTATCATTCATATTAATAATGAGTTATCATTCATATTAATAAGTATCATTCGTTTATGCGTTGCTCTAAAGATAAATATTTCACTTACATGTATGCGCCGAATGTTCCGTAAACTGTAAAAAATATATTTTTTTTCCTTAATATATAAGCATTTTTCTTCACTTTCCTTTTCAATCTTCCGCCTTTATTGTTCACGGAAGGCGTTTTTTCCGCAAGAACTAGAGTTCGGAGAGGGACAATTACCTATTATGAATCGTTTTAAAGGGAACAGTTTGTAATTAGGTATGCCACAATTTTTGTTTTCTCTTTATCATTTTAGTTACGTTATAGCAATTCCCAAACCATTGTAATATGTCCTTTGTCTATAAAAACATTTTATTCATTCTCTCATTGGAGCCTATGTTGGGTTTTAGCCCTTTAAATAGGATTGTTCAATTATACGTCTCTCTCACTTATGCGTCTTTTTCTGTTGGTCTCTTGGACCGGCGCATAAGTGAGAGCTCAATGTACTTATAAAGAAAATAGCCACTTAACAGCTTAACATCGATAGAACACGCCTCGTTTGGTTTTGCTTTCATGAGACATGAATTCGTGTGCTATGACTTGCTTGTGTATTTTTTTAATATTATTATTATTCTTTTCTCAATATGATCGTTCTTCTATATTTGCCATTAACGTTATCTATATATATAAAAATGAGTGTATGTATACTTGTTCTCCATACAAATCCACAGTTTGCGTCAGATTTTCATCAAACTTGACACAGAGGTTCCTTGATGCCCTAGAATTCTCATAGGCGGGTCTTGAAATTTAAAAAAATCTAAAAAGCTCAAATTCAAGTTTTTTGTCAAAAAATGACCCTTTTATATAGGAATCTAGCCTATTATTAGGCCTATTTTTTTAATCGACAAGAGCCTTTAGGTTATAAATTGATAAAATTTATGGCATTTAAATATTAGCATTTTTCCAACAAAGATTAAAATTAAAACAATGAATTTTCATTTCAAGGCTCACCTATTTCATTTTAGCATGAAATAAGTCAAAAACAATTAAACTGCTTTTTTTTTTTCTTTTCGACTGATAGAGATAAACCTTTAAAGCGAGAAAGTAATTTATTTCTGATTTATCAACCTTTCTACCTCGAGGCTCGGAAACAACGATTGAGAAAAACATAAATTTTTGAATTGTAAGTATATTTAGCTACCACTCTGCAAAAATGCCTCCGAAGAAACGGAAAGCAATAGGACAAGTTCATCCTAAGGCAAAAAAACGGCTGAAAAACGTGAAAATGAGAGTCCTGAGGAGAGAAATCGAAGACTAGCGACAGTGCACATTAGAGATATGACGGCTAGAGCATTAGAAAGCAATGAGCAGCGTGAGTATCGTCTCAGAGATCTGAGAGATAGAGCAACTAGATCAAGACAATCGGAGACAGTGAGTCAGCGTGAGTATCGTCTAAGAGATCTGAGAGATAGTGCAACTAGATCAAGACAATCGGAGACAGTGAGTCAGCGTCAGTTTCGTTTAAAAGAACAACAAGAGAGAACTACTACATCAAGACTAAATTTATTTATTCTTGCGCCTGAAGGTGAAACTAAGAACGTTGTTTATGAACAAGTTTTGCGTTAAATTTTTATTAGAATTTTTTGAGAAGCTAAAGTTTTATATTAATACGCACCCGGGCAAACGCCGGGCATAAAGCTAGTCTTATAATAAAAGTGAAAATGTGAAATTATCTGAACAATCTAACGTCTTATAAAAGAGTTATTTCGAGAGGTGTTTAAAATGGTTTTTCTAAAATGATGTAGTTTTTACAGTGTAATACTGGCAACCGAGGTTCCAATTTAAAACTGTAAAATGCACAGTAATAAACTGTAAAAAAAAAATTTTACAGTTTCTTACTGTAAAGTTAGCAATTTTACAGTTTCTTACTGTAAAGTTAGCAATTGTACAGTTTCTTACTGTAAAGTTAGCAATTTTGCAGTTTCTTACTGTAAAGTTAGCAATTTTGCAGTTTCTTACTGTAAAGTTAGCAATTTTACAGTTTCTTACTGTAAAGTTAGCAATTGTACAGTTTCTTACTGTAAAGTTAGCAATTTTGCAGTTTCTTACTGTAAAGTTAGCAATTTTGCAGTTTCTTACTGTAAAGTTAGCAATTTTACAGTTTCTTACTGTAAAGTTAGCAATTGTACAGTTTCTTACTGTAAAGTTAGCAATTTTGCAGTTTCTTACTGTAAAGTTAGCAATTTTGCAGTTTCTTACTGTAAAGTTAGCAATTTTACAGTTTCTTACTGTAAAGTTAGCAATTGTACAGTTTCTTACTGTAAAGTTAGCAATTGTACAGTTTCTTACTGTAAAGTTAGCAATTTTACAGTTTCTTACTGTAAAGTTAGCAATTTTACAGTATATTGCATTAAAATTTAGCTGTATTATACTGTAAAAACAACAGCATGATACTGGCAGCAGAGGTTCCAGTTTGAAGTTATAAAATGCACCGTAATAAGCTGTTAAATTAACAATTTTACAGTTTAGTACTGTAAAAGTAGCAGTTTTAGTTTTTTATCGTAAAATTAGCAGTTTTTAGTTTAGTACTATGAAATTAGCTATGTCATACTGTGAAATCAACATTAACTTTTTAGTGTGCTAGGCTGAAATTTTTATTTTGATGTTGAGAGTTGACCCTTTAAAAACTGAATCAATTTGTAAATGAATTTTAATTTTCTTGTTTTTTGCTTGTTTGATTTTCTTAGTTGGAAATACTACAAATAACAAATGCACAGAGCATAAAATTTTGACTCTCAATCGGACTTAAGCCTAGACTAAGAAAGCTATTTCCGATCCCTGACACCAACTGTAGGACTCTCAGCAAAATACAAGGAGTGGTACTTTCAAGCAGCACCAGCAGGATTCCAGCCATATTGGATTCATAAAACTAAATTAATATACACGGGACTTCTGAGTACCGTAGAGGCGTAAAGGATTAAACGACACAAAATAAGTATTCTATTTTCTCTTACAGAAAATTACAGTGCATAAAGAGTAGGGATGCACCGATAAGCAAATGGGTCGATTACAGGTTACCGATTACTCGGCTGGTGATAATCGGCCAATTAATCGGCCGTGCCTATTAATGATCAGGATGATTATTTTTAATATTACCAATTTCACCATCACTTTTTTCTCTTTTTTTTTTTACAATTCCAATTTCAGAAATGGTTACTTATTTGTTTGAGAAAAAAAAATTTATCATTTTTCCAATTTTTTTCAAAATTTCATCAAATTTCGTTTGAACCAATTTTTATGTTACTTTCAATAAAACTACATCAATATACTAGACATGAAAATGTTTTTTTAAAAAAATAGGGCGAGGGGTTATGGTGAGCACTTTCATTTAGGCAATAGGTAAAATTTATTTATTAGTATTAATCGGCAAAATGTTGCCGATTATTAGTATTAGGCAAAGTAGCCAATTATGGCCGATTAATCGGTGCATCCTTAATAAAGGGCTAGCTGTGTTTTGTATACTGTTGTTTGACTGAACCGTGAACCGTTATGCAGAACTGCTCGCGAAATTCCCTGAACAGAAACGATGTAAAATATAAAAATACAAAAAATAAACAAAAAGAAGTAAACAAACTAAATGAAAAACTTGAGTAATCGAAAAATGTATTTAAAAGTAGAAAAATAATTATTGTTCCCATCCATTTTCGTTGTCTTTTACTTCGCCCACATCACCGAATCCTTTTAGAATCTCTTCATTTCCACTTCCATCCTTCCCACTGTTAAATAAAATATTCATCGATTTCTGGGTTTACGCAACAGGTTCGTTCCACGTCCCGCTCTTAATGCAAGAGAGAACAGGTGGCACAGGTTCCATTTTAAATTCGTTGAAGATAGAATCACATTTTTCTGAAGGAAAAGGGTTCTTTTGATACTAAAGGAGGAAAGTTTAATCAAAAGGGAATAATTTTGAAATTAAAGGAACGACTACCGTAGAATCGATTTATGATAAACAGTATGGTTGCATTTCTGAACCTTTGTTTTTTTTTTTTTTTTTTTGTTTGTTTCAATTAATAGAACGGCTTGCATTCAATTAATAGAATTGCATGCTGCTGTAAAGTACTTGGGTCATTCCATAGAAATGGCAACCTCAGCCGAAGAAAAAAAAAATACCGAAGTGAAAAAAGTATCAAAAAATAAATAAATAAATAAAAATCATACAACATAAGAAGTTAAAAAACATTGAAAAAGTATTGTAATTATCACTGACATCAGCCATAATTAAGAGCTTGTAATGTGTTTACTGATTGTTATTCGATGGTTAAGTTAGTCACGTTACCTAAGTCACACTCCATCTTGAGTAAAAGTGACACTTAAGACTGAAAAAAATGCAAAAATGTTACGTTAGGGCCCTGCTCCACATCAGCGTAAAACGAGACCGAAACTGAAGGCAGAAACCGAAAATCCGGGTACTTTCCATAGGAACACCATTGAATAAATTTTACGCTTCTGCCTAATTTTTCTGCTTTACGTCTATGTGGAGCATGGCCCTTAGTCAAGCTGCTATTTTGGTTGAAAAAATATCTACTGTCAGTAATTTTGTTTTAAATTCTTAGCAGAAATGATACATAGATACCATGTTCATTGTAAATCCACCAGCATAGCTAAAAAATATTTTTTATCTTTTAAGTTACAAGTAAAAATAGTTACAAAATCAGTTCCGAATGTTACGTTAGTCACTATGGTATGACTCACTTCAAAAATTATTTTTAACAATCTGAACTTTCTTTTTTCTAAATAAAGTGTCTATTATAAAAATAATTTATACTATAAATATCACTGGTAAACAAGGTTTCTGTTCCTAAATGAGTAAGTGGTGGTTTTTATATTTCAGGGGGTGCTGAAAAAGAATATGACAATAAAAATGTTCCATCACGCACATATTTTTGAAATGTCCAAAATTTTTAAAATATCATTTAATGGCATTTATGCAACACATCTACAATATTTTTGTCATTTACCATTTTATATAAACAATTATAAGGCTTAAAACTAACATAAACACAAGAAATATATGTTGTGCAAAAATTTAGAAGAAATAAAGAGATTTTTGAGGAAAAAAAATTAGGATATTCGTAAAAAATTTCCTAACTTTCATACTTTTTACAGCAGCAAATGTTTTAATTGCAGATGATCTCTTATAAGCCCTATCTCAAACTTCTTAAATAAGATGCTAACAGTATTGGTGAAGTTTATTACGAGTCCTTGATATTGCTTTTCCATTGCAGAAATATCCTGGCGGAAGCGCTCCCTATGCTCTTCGCTCACCGCTCTTCTCATACTTACAAGAAAAAAAATCTAAGTGAGATGTTAAAAAATGAATTTTCAATGACATTTGAACACCGGAATGTAATTTTTTAACAACTCTTGAATTCATTTTTCATAGCTAGGACTTCCATTATTTTCTAAGAATCGTGTTACAACATTTTAAAAATCAATCCTTTGCTGATTTTTCCTAAGTCACTTAAACAAGCTTTAAAGCTTTGTTTCTTTATTAGCTTTCTTATTTGTGAGCCAATGAAAACCTAAGTTTTGTCACAAATGAGTGATGAGAACTGTTTCTTCAAATATTAAAATCCACACCCTTCTTTATCCATTGCTTTAATGAAATTCATTATGAATTGTTTATGCACAAAGATGGAAGAATATTTTTTTTAATCGATTGGAGGAACATTTTGGAAATTTTTTTTATCAGCAATATATTGTTTGCTCTCTGCATATTTCTTTTTGGTTTGATGTTCATGTTTTGCCCTGCTCTCCCACTCTCATAGAAAACAGCAATAGTTTGTTTAACCAAGTTGCAGAACTTACTTTAAAATCTGCAGATATGCTCCAACTATAGTGTGAGCAGTTAATTTAATGAAGAAATATCTTCATAGTTTCGTAAGATTACTTTTTATGCATGAATAAGAGCTATTGGGAACCGATGGCAGGTCATTTCTATTATGCAGTCCTACTGCTTTCAAGCTAATTTTCGAGCCTTCGATGAACAATCGCCATTCTCCTGCATTACATGGACATATTAGAGAAAAAATCAAAAATAATTATATTTCTATTCTCTTTTTACATGCTGTATAGCTGTAATAAGTAAAAAAATGCGTATGTGGATCAATTGCGTCTAAAAGAAAAACGTGATATACTTAAAATTACTATGGGATAGCCGAGATTATCCAAAACGTATAAATGAATTCTTAAAATTGGAGGGTGATAGAAAATTTTTGCAATCATATTCTTTTCAGCACCTTGAAATCTATAAGAAACACTCGAAGTACATTGAGTAACAGAAAATTCGTTGAAATTTGTTTTTCAGTGATATCTTAAAGTGACCTTTTCATTAGTTATTAATAATTTCAAAATTTGCAAATATCCATTGTTCCTACGACAGCTTTAAAACAAGACTGAAGTATACCATAGGTGGTTGTGCAAAATTTTGTAGAAAGTATTCGCTTTTTCAAATGCTTTTAAAATTTTTAAAGTTACCAACATTTTTCTTTTCTAGGAATGAATTGCTGCACTTTTTAACTTAAAAAAAAATTTTTTTAATTGGTCATTTTGATCTCATTGGTAAGCCCGTATGCACTACAATACACTTAGATCGTTGCCACCCACCATCATCTTCTTGTATCGTTGACGTGATCTTCTTTCTTTTTTCTTTCTTTAAATTAAAATTTTGTTTATCGGTTGGGTTTATTGTTAAGGCACTAGTGTATTAAATTATTACTCTTGGAATGATCGTAATTCAAACGAATGCATTTTAAGCAACTCAATTCCAGAACAGTTATTTAAAAAAATTCCAAGGGGGTGGAGGAGGCAAAAGGTTTTGCATTCAACACATTTTAGAGGAAAAAAACAGCAAAATACGCACAAACATCATATTCTTAAAAACCCAAAAATAAATGTCAAATGACCCCCCCCCTCTACTGACCAAATGATCTAGCCCGCCCCCCCAATTTGTAATCTTTAATTTACTTTGTCAGCATGAAGATTATTTTTAAATTCATTTGAGTGGTAAGGGATTAATGTTCCACTCAGCTCAATAAAAGTATTAAAATAAAGCATTTATAAAATCTGTACCTCAGAGCCATAAAAAAATAAGTCCAATGGTGGCGATTTTCACCTCCCTACTGTATTGTACGTAGAATATTCTTCCGCATCGGCCCATTAGAACGATATTCATAAAATAATTTCTTTCACAATTATTTAGCAGTGTGAAAAGAGCGCGAGTCCCATCCTTTCCATGCATCCGACAAACGTTTTCGCCTTCTCTTGAAAAGTAACGAAACTGGACATACGTTAGTCTTGTTCTGAGGTGTAGAAATTATAATGAGCGTAATATTTTAAAACTTCTTCATCTTTTCAGCTGAAATATATGATATATGATTTTCAATTTAAGTACTGTTTCAGCAAAAAGGATTTTTTTAGGTTGAAAATGTTTTACTACCATAAGTTTTTAACTATGATGGATGTTTTATTATTTTTGTACATAAACATTTGATAGTAAGTGAAAAATGCTGTTAAAGTTTTATTCTTCTGTGAGAATTAAAAAGTAATATGAAAACGTGATGAATTTTGTGAAATCATTTTTGTGTCTTTTTATACAGTTTAAAAAGTATATAATATGTAAAGCAATTTCTTGTGAAAAATATAAATTCATATTTAGCATTGATTCTCTCTAACTTTTAAAAATTAAGGAAATACTTTTTTGTACAAAAATATTTTCCCGTAATAGGAACTCTTAAGTATTGTGAAAAAAGTTACAGTCAAAAACAAAGTAGTTTTAAGAAATACGTCTTATCAAAGAATAAAGCATTATCAAAGAATGTTTGTTGCATAACTATCAAATCACTTTTCCATAAAACCATTTTTACATTATTTTATGAATAGTATGAAGCGATAACACGTGAATTTCTAATAAAATAATTTACATTAGTGCCTTAAAAATGCGAATAAAATTTAAACTCTTGAGCCTGTTTCTGAATTCATTTCCTACATTTCTGTCGTATTTTTATGTATTAATTATATTTTTAAAGGGAAAAGGGTGTCATTGTGGATAGTAGGAAATTTGATGCAGGTCGTGGTAGGTTAACTTTATTAGGTTTTTTGAAGAATACTTTCATGAAATCAATTCAGCACCTCATTTTTACTATCTTTACACTGCAAAAAATGAACTGCTGTGTTTACAGTATAATACTAGCAGCCGAAGTTCCAATTCAGAACTATAAAATGCACTGTAATAAACTGTAAAACAAGTAATTTTACAGTTTTTTACTGTAAAGTTAGCAACTTTACTGCTTATTGCCGTGAAATTTAGCTATACTTTACTCTAAAAACAACAGTATAATACTGGCAGCAGACGTTCCAGTTGAAAACTATAAACTGCACGGTAATAAAATGTTAAATTAGTAATTTTAGTTTATCACAGTAAAATTAGCAATTTCACAGTTTAATACTGTAAAAGTAGAAATTTTACAACTTATTACTGTAAAATTAGCAATTTTCACAGTTTATTACTATAAAATAAGCTGTACAATACTCTAAAAACAACATTATTTTTTACAGTGTATGGCACAAGAAAAAAAACACAAGCAGAGAACATAATGAATTCTGTCAAAGTAATTATTATTGTTGAAGATTAATAATAGGATAAGTGAATTTAAAAACTATAATAAGTGGAGTTAAAGAATGTATATGAGAGCTATATGTCACTAAAAATTGAGTTTCATTTGAAGATCCTATATTGTGTATTTTATTTCTAATCCGTATGCCGTGTACTACTGCTTTCTCTTTTGCGATTATACTATCCAATGGTTTTATTGTTTCGAATATAATACATGTAATATTTAAGTAGCAGTTGCAATACCCAGTGTAGGAATCTCTCCCCTCCCCTCCCAAAATAAAAAATTAAAAAGATAAGCAGAGGGGATATACAATGCACCGCCCTACCGGGGATACTTCTTTTTTTTAATCAAATTTAATACGCTTTTATTAGCTTTACATGTATGCTTGTTTGTACATGTATGTAACTCTGAATTAAAGATAAAATTCACGTTCTTTACAAATATAAGAGTACTAATATATTTAATACTAATACTAATACTAAAAAGGCTAAACTATATTACATTTTGATGTATTACAAGTGAATGTAAACTTAGCGGATATCCAATGGCTTTGAAAATCCAAGGGAAATCAGTTAGAGTATCATGAAATATAGTTTAACCTTTAAAATTAATGATAGTATTAAGTATATTACTTTTACATTTGTAAGAACAAAAACTCTCTAGAAACGTATTTTTTGTTTTTTTAAACTATAATTTATTTTAAGTTTACAAATACCTTTGTGCTATTGGTGTAGAGAAAATTACAACGTAAAGGAGGCACAAATGAGCAGGGATACTGCAGACACGTGTTTCGGCGTTATAAGGAACGCCTTTTTCAATGCAAAAAAATGTTTAGCTTATGGATGCACCGACATCCGACAAATGCTATGTTTGCTTTTTAAGCTGTTCGCTTCTGTTTCCGTTGCTTTTGTCGGATGTCTGTTTATCCATAAGCTCAACATCTTTTTACATTGAAAAAGGCGTTCCTTGTAACGCCGAAACACGTGTCTGCAGTATCCCTACTTTTTTGTGCCTTCTTTACGTTGTAATTTTCTCTACATATAATTTATTTATTATTGGTGTTGATTTTCAATATCTATAGTCGATTAACTAATAATGAGTAATGATTTCTTATTTCCCCCTTCTTTGACGTAAAAATACTACTTGAAGCGGGGACGTAAGCATATTCTATCAACCATCATATGCATTGCAATGACTTTATTATGTAATGAAACCTCTTCTAATACATATCTTATGATAGGTTATTTTAAAAATCAATACGAGTAGAGTTTAAAAAATGTGCATAAAAGTGGTACTAAAAAATATGTCTTTTGTTAATTTAATTTCATTAAAAAGTTCTAAATTGTACATTTTACTTTGTATGCGTATGCTTTTGTACTACTGTTTTCCCCTTGTAATTACCCAATGGTTTGATTGTTTAGACTAAAAATGTATATAACATTTTAATAGTAGTAGTAAAATCCAGTTCGGGATTTATCAAACAAGAAGGAAAAAGAGAACCAGAGAAATATAAACAGAAAAAAAAGACTTGCTTTTTAAATCAGTCGTAAGCTCTCATTTTTATTGAGAGAACTGAAACTTGTGTAAATATAATAAATATAAATAACTCAAATTCGTTTATGTCATAAAATCAACTCGATCTGTTAGAAGAAGAAATTAGAAAATCCGAAGATTAAGCTTCCAGAAATGTCTTAAATTTTTTTCGGACGAAAACAAATTTATGTGAAGCGGAGATGATGGGCATATATTTTTCTTTAAACATATAATATCTTTTGCGTTTATGACTTTAATATATCATGGGGATGAATGCTACTAGTAGATACCTTCAATTTAGTTTTGCTCATACTGATTCAAGGAAATCTCAACAATTAATACTTTTACACGATTTTTGGGGAATGGGAAAACTTAACCCTACACTGCATGATTTTTTTCCTTTGAAAGAAATATATATGTTTTTTAGTGTAATAAGGAAACATTGGAAAACAATTTTCAAAGAATTAATTTTGAGGATTGATGTTTATATTTGCATTAAAGATATCTAATACTTGCTTTTTATGCTTGAGTTGCCTTATGCATGGTCATAAGGAAAAATAGCCTATGTAGCCAATCGGCAACGCTATGCAGTGTAGGGTTAAATGTTATTTAACTACTAATATTTAAACTTATTTTATTAAAAGTACAGCACACTCCCGATTATCCGCGGAATAGAATGGCACGGATATCGCGGATAACGAAAATCGTGGATAATCAGAAAAAAAGCATAAAAGAAGGGGTAAAGAAGATAAAGAATATGTATTTTTCTTAAAAACAATTGCATAACACTTGAAGCGTTATATGTACAAACATTGACGATAGGTACAGCATAAAAAATTATTTGTATTAAAAGTTCTCAAACATGTAAAATCTATAAAGAAGTGGTACTTACGACAACGCAAAGGTAAAATAATTTAATGGATGAAGTACACCGTGCTCTTGAGTAAGAAATGTGAAGAAAAAACAAAATTTTAATTCGCGCTTTTTCGAAGCAATCAGTTATTTGTATTTGTTTCTTTTCCGATACCCTCGCGAATAATCAGCTCACGGATAATCGAGTCTACTGTCTTTATGTTGTCTTTCATACACAAAATTATCGAATGAAAGTGCGATTTGAGAAGTCTCGGTCTTTCGAATTTGTAGTCACCTAATTATAGTATTCATCCAACCACATGATAGGACGTAATGTAATAAAATAATGAAACCTCATATAAATAGAGGAAAAAAACATTATTTTATCCAACTTGAATATATATTAATGAAGATGAACATCATGAGCCATTTAGAAATGAATATCGACGGAGTTAATAGCGGGAAAAAAATGGTTTCTTAATTTTCTGCGAAGAACATAAAACGAATTTTCCTTTCCCGTATCATTAATTTCGGAATACCTGCCGTGGACTTGTGAACACCTGACGGCATGATGATATTCTAACGGGCGCTTAGCATGCAACAGTTGTTCTGCGATGAAAACAAAGAATTCACTGCAATCTAAAAAAAATAAAAAATAAAAGCAACTGACCGTTTTTATCTTAGTCATAAGAAGTCCCGGCCTGTATTTATGGATTCCGATCCTATTTTTATTCCCACTCGAGTTGCGGCGCAGTATCCGTAATCATTGATCCAATCCGGGGCATCCCGAACACAAGTGCACAGGTAAAATCTCACCAACCACCGAAACCAGAACCGGTTGCCTCGCGCGCCAATTGTCAAAATGGAAAAGAGCGCGCGTGCCGACGCGCTACCTGGGCCCCACGCGCCCTATCCTCTCGCAGTGGGGCGCCCAGGGGGCATGCGCCCCGGGTTAAATGGCCAATCAAAGACGCTTTCGACCGCCTGACGTCATGATAGAGATTTTCTCAGGGATTATGAGACGGATTTTTTTTTCACCTCCTTCTGTTTGTACAGCGAGAATTGATGCGCTACCTGTACGCAAGCATGGGAATGCAGAATTTTTAATGTCAAAATATCGATGAAGCACTGCAGATCTCGGAAGTTTAGGCAAAATATCGATATTTCGCTGTTATCCTGAAATACACGTCGTGATTTGGTTCGGAAGTGTTGATTTTATACACTATGAATTACCCCTACGTTATTTTGAATGTGTTTTTATTCTATAACGGTGGGAAAATATTTGATATTGCTGTATAAAAACCTTTCCTAAGAGATAAAAAATAATAATTATGGTGCATACAAAATAGCAAAAACATTTTTTTGAAAAACAATAAATTATTTTGATATTGTTTATATCGTTTATGTTCGTATAGGTTCGGAAGTGTTGATTTTATACACTATGAATTACCCCTACGTTGTTTTAATTGCGTTTTTATTCTATAACGGTGAGAAAATATTTGATATTGACGAATAAAAAACCGTTCCTAGCAGATAAAAAATAATAATTATGGTGCATAAAAAATAGCAAAAACATTTTTTTGATCAACAATGAACTATTTTGATATTGTTTATATCGTTTATGTTCGTATAGGTTCGGAAGTGTTGATTTTATATACTATGAATCCCCCTCCATTGTTTTGATTGTGTTTTTATTCTACAACGGTGAGAAAATATTTGAAGGGCCAGGGGGAAAAAAGATGAAAGTGACCAAAAAGCGATTTTGGGAAAAACGAAGAACAAAGTTTGATTTCTCGTAGCTCCTTATGTATTTTTTCGAATTTTCTTACACATTTCGGTCGCTTCTCAACTTTTTCCCCCTTGCTGTTCTACCAGATGATACTAGTCCTTCATAGCCCCTAGATAGCGCTAATATCTCAAAATTGACGTAAAATGGACTTTCATCTTTTTTCCCCCTGGCCCTTCATTTGATATTATCGTATAATTTGATATTGTCTTATAATCCGCCTTTTACTAAGAGATAAAAAATAATAATTATGGTGCTTAAAAAGATAGCAAAAATATTTTTTGTTAAACAATAAAATTTTGCTATTGATTACACGTAAGAAATGATTTTATTATGTAAGAAATTTTAATGCAGAAACATTTTTGGAGGGAAGCATGCTTTGTGCGGTGTTTTTTCTTATTAATGATTTAATGAAGTGCGTTTTCTGAGTTAAATAATTCTTAAGTGATTGCAAATTTACATGTTGACTAATGAATTTCAGTTGCTACCTTCAAATTTACTTTTTCATCAAAAAAGAAATCAGTGAAAATGACGTCTGTCCAAAGTGAAAGAAAAATGTGATTGAAGAGTGAAAATATATGCTAACTAAAAAAAGCGAAATAAAAATATTCGCATGTTAACAGAAGATTTTATTATGAGCTGGCTTAATTGAAATTGCTAATTTCCTAAATACTATAATTCTATATTTGAATCAAGCTTTGAAATTCATCAGAGAGTAAAGCAGACTAACTACGAGACAGACACGTTTTCATCGATCTCACAAATCTGTAAAATTGATTAAATTGTTTTTATTTTTCTTTTTGCTCTCTCTCTTCTTTTCGTCTTTTTTTTCGCAGATACAGCTTTTGAAGTATGTTTTAACTTTTTCAGGAGATTTTTTTAAACAAAACAGACAAAACTTGGGAATCCAAAACTTATACTGCAAAGAAAATAACAAACGTATGCATTATAAACTGACGGCTGAAAATGAAACTTTTGCAGCGTATAATTTCTATTTAAATGATTTCTACCATTTTAAACATTTTATTAAATAACAATCGCTGTAAATCAATGCGATACATGCGAAGTTCCTGATTTGTGAGTTTTACTTATCATCCTGTTGACGATGCAGCATCTTTTGAACAAGTCAAAATGATCTACAATTTAAAAAAGAAAACGAAATGGTACATTCATTGAGAATAAGATATATTTTTTAGTGCTAGTTTCACTTCTACACGCTACGTGATGGCCGTTAGCGGAGTGACAATTTGTCTATTTGCATTTTTACTGTAGCATTATTTATTTGTCCACAGTTGCCGCTGTGACCACTTATACCTATAACACAACCTACCCCAGTCTCCCCTATTTTCTAAAAATCAGTTTTAAAGTTTTTAATTGGATTTGGCCTGCTAGTTCATTGACTCATGCACGTGTCTAAGCACGAGTAGGTTTTAGTTTTGTCAATAAAAATAATGAAAAATAACTTGGTCATTTTTTAGCCTACTTTCCCGTTAAATATAAAAGAAAGACGAAAAAAGAAAAAAAGTAGCTTAATGCATCTAAAAAATATCGCCAAGTACAAAAAATATCGCCAAGTTAAAAAAAATATCGCCAAGTCCAAAAAATATCGCCAAATTAAAAAAATATCGCCAAGTCCAAAAAATATCGCCAAGTTAAAAAAATAAAAGAGGTAAAATGAATATCGAAAAATTAAAAATTTGAAAGTAGGGTATTGAGATGGGGAATTTGTGTGTAGGTCGGTCTATCGGTCGGTCGGTCTGTCTGTCCCCCTAATAACTTTTGAATGAACATTCCGATTTGGACAAACTTTTTTTTTTTTTTTTTGGAAAGATCTCGGCGAGTACAGCTCATTCCCATATTTGATTTTTGATTTGAACAATTTTTGGTTCAACTTTGAGCCGTTCAAACAACCGGTCCCGCGATACTAACTTTTGAATGAACAGTCCGATTTGAACAAACTTTTTTTTGTTCGAAAGATCTTTTCAATGATACTTCATTCCCGTATCTACATTTTCGATTTGAACAATTTTTCGTTCAACATTGAACCGTTCAAACAAGCTGTCACCCCTAATAACTTTTGAGTGAACAGTCCGATTTAAACAATTTTTTTTCCGAAGCATCTCGGCAAGGATACTTTATTACCGTATTTAAATTTTAAATTTGAACATTTTTGGTTCAACATTGAACCGTTCAAGCAACCTTTCCCCACCTTATAACTTTTAAGTGAACCGTCCGAATTGAATAAACTTTTTTTTGTTCGAAAGATCTTATCAAGAATACTTCATTTCCGTATCTACATTTTCGATTTGAACCATTTTTCGTTCAACATTGAACTGTTCAAACAAGCTCTCACTCGTAATAACTTTTGAGTGAACAGTCCGATTTAAACAAACTTTTTTTTGTTCGAAAGATCTCGGCAAGGATACTTCATTACAGTATTTAAATTTTCAATGTAAACATTTTTTTCGTTCAACATTGAACTGTTCAAACAACCTGTCTCCACCTAATAACTTTTAAGTGAACCTTCTGAATTGAATAAACTTTTTTTGTTCGAAAGATCTCGGAGAGACTCATTCCCATATTTCACTTTTCAATTTGAACCATTTTTCGTTCAATGATGAACCGTTCAGAAAAATTTTTAACATGAGCGCCTACTGGGAAATTTAAATTGAATGTTGATTCTGAACTTAAAGGCGGATTTCCTTCAAACTAACTTTGTAAGAAAACGGTTTTGATAAAAAATGTATGTTAATTACTTTTCTGAAAAATCTTCTGTGAGGACTCTGATTCCGACTCCGACTCCGCAAACATGGCGGAAATGCAGGCTCGGAAAAAAATGACTGACTGGCCAGACGATTTTTTGTTTATTTATTCATTTTTTTTGTTTAATTAATTATTATTATTTTTCTTTATTTACTTATTTTTTTGGCAGACGATTTTTTTCTTATTACAAAAATTGTTCATTTACTAGAGCATTTTATTCTTTATTTATATTTAACAACTGGCAACGGATTAAAAATAAAATTCGAGACATTTTATTAACGAACGAGGTTTTTTTCCTTTCTTTGATAAAATGTGTTTTGATGTTCTTTGTACTTTTATTTTATTTATTTATTTTTTTCTTTTGAAAACGATTGTTAAATTTTTCTACGGAAGAACTATAAGAGTTACATTCTTTAAAAGGTGCGACAAAGCTTTATTTACTCGTTTATTTACTTTTTACGTGTCCATTTCATCTGATGAGAGGGGTATATTTTTCTTTTAGAAATCAGCTTTAAGTGCTATAAAGGTATGTTTGACATAATTTTCAGTTTCAGATATTCAAGAGAATATTGATTAGATGATAGAATGCCGATGTCGATGTACGGGAAAGTAGGCTCGTTTAGTTCTTGACAGAACTTCTTGTTACATTGACAATTTGATTTTTTTTTTCCTTCTAAATTAAACTCAATTACTATATTTGTGAGAAAACGAGAGAAACAAACTTTAAGCCATACAAAAATCTCTAATTGACTATTCATCAAATTGATGCAAATATTGGCAACAGGTACCTTCTTTAGGATAAGAGATAGTGCATTTCCAAAAGAACTATTTTATTAGCTGCCACATAGGCCATTGAGGCTGATGTGTCTATATTAGTTATTCCGTAAATATTCATCAATCTCTGAATAAGTTCTTCAACACACCTTCATATCTTAAGAAATAAATATTTATTACCTGTATAATCTTCATAACTTGTTGCATAAATTGTTCTTAACGTTCTTTATTATATTTTTGATAGTAACGCACACACATAAAAAACATTTTTATTATGAATCTGCTATATAAATCAAAATCAATTTTATCGCATAGCACAGAAATGGACAGTCCAAAGAAGTAAAAATTCTATGCATTTAAAATTTTTATTCCTCATTTACGGTCTTTATTATATTTTTGATAGAAACGCTTACACATAAGACACAATTTTTATTGTGAATCTGCAATATATGAATCAATATCAATTGTATCTTATAGCACAGGAATGGACAGCCCAAAGAAGTAAACATTCTATGCATTTAAAATTTTCATTCCTCATTTACTGTCAATCCATGTTAACATCCCACTACAGCAACCCTTTGTGGATTTAAATTTTATAAAAATTGTAAAATGTCTCAAGTGTTACATAAAATACACCTGAACACCCGAAATTAATGTTAAAAAAACCCGAATTAAGCGAAAATATTATTCAAAATTTCATTAACATTATTAAAATATGAAGCTTATCTATATTTTTTATTTAAGTATTTATTTATTCATTTATTTGTTTATTTATTTATTTATTTATTTTTGTATTTCACTTCTATCAAAAAAAGTTTTCAGATGATAAAACTTCAATCTTTCACTTTAATAAACATTATTATTATTATTATTATTATTATTATTATTATCATTGTGAAGCAATTTTTCCGAAAAATATTGATGGCATTATGTATGCATCCTTAACTGCTGCCCAGAACAAAAAGTATGTGTGTCAAATATTTTCAAACTCAACGAAGTTGACGGCTATTACTTAAGAGGTCTAAGAAGTTCAGGAATTAATTCTGCCGTGGGCAGGTAAACGGCAGTATCTGCAAAAATGAGTTTTCGAGATAATTGAAGAAACGCGTTTTTGATTTCCCACAAAGATCAATAAAACATTGAACTTCGAACATAGGCGATACTAAATGTTTATACCGATATATTTTTTGGGTAATCGATTGAATTTTGATTTTTCAAGCGCATAGAGAGGGAGAGCAGATACTGCCGTTTACCTGCCCTTTTCACTCTAATTGTCATGCGGAATTGACTGGCAGTCGGCAGTAACTGTACAGTATGCTACTAAATGTCCAGTATTTACATATTCGACAACATGCGGAGTAGGTATGTTATTATGAAATATATTATTGCATTGTGAATGATATGTTTTATTTAAAAATATACATAAATACCGTGTATCCACTTGATATAGATTTAATATAAACGTACGCGAAATATAATTAAAAAATATAGTGAACTGTATTGTATTATGGAAAATATGAAACAAAACTTGATAATTCTTCAGCCATTTTTACTTCCTTTTACTTAGTAAAGGAAGTATCACAAAGAAAATGTCACTCAAAATTCGGTCTAAATTTTGATTTTGCTCACCCCCGTATGAATGTTGAGTAGTTTTTTCGACCTATCAGCACATGCATATGTACCTACTAACATATAAACAGCCGAAATATCCTTTTCGACCACACCCCAGTAAATTACGACGAGTTTTCTCGTGACGTCTGTATGTACGTATGCATGTGCATATGTATGTATGTTTGTATGTATGTGCGTATCGTTGGTATGGTCGTTGTGCACCTCCCCTTGTGGTTGCATTCGAATGTTCCCAAGGGGGTCTTTTACCCCTTTGTGGGATAAATCAATGTTAATTTCAATACAGGTTGAGTGATATGATTTGGTGCAACCACTTGGCGATATATCGCCAAACTTTTGGTCGCCAAGTGTTTGCCGCCAAGTTGGCGACAAATTTGGCGAAAAAATGATTTTTTTTTTTTTTAAATTTGGATTCAGTTTGGCGCTATTGGGCACATTTTGCGAAAAATTCACTGAATCATGTTAAAATCGGCGATATTTAGAAAATAAATCATTGTAAAACATTAATTTGCATTGATTCGTGACAAACTGGGGGTGTAAGTGTTTGAATTGTAATCTTGCTCACTCTAATGCACTATTTTTTTACACTTGAGGCATTAATTATGGAATTTAAACGTGAAAGGAAGTAGTGTGGCGTACACACCCGATGTTTTAAAATTACTACAAATCAGTTAATGCTTTGTACTTTGCATCAAAACAAGAAATCACTTTAAGAAAAAGAGCGCTTGAAATGCTTGTTGTGCTGACGAGTTTTTTCATAGTACTATTAAAAATGCAACAGCTAGGGATTAAACTGCAAAAACTATCGTCTGTTAGTATGAAAGCAACTGTAATTAAAAGAAAACAAAACAATGTAAATAAAACCATTTCATTGCTGCATTTTTGTTTGTCGTCTGCCAAGTTTGGCTTGTGTATGTGTATCTTTGAAATCGTGAAAAACATTGTCTGCTAGTGGAGAGAAACTTTATTTGAAAGAAAAAAATCTGGTATGGACCCCACACTACTTTCTTTTACGTGTAAATTTTTTTAGTAGATGCCTTAAGTGTTAAAATAATGCTTGGAATGAGCAAAATGATAATTCAAACATTTACGCCCCAAATGTACCACGAAACAAAGCAAAACATAATTTACGAGAATTCACTTTCTAAATATCGCCGATTTTAGCATCACTCAGTGGATTTTTCGCAAAATACCGCCAATAGCGCTAAATTGAACCCAAACTCATAAAATATTTTTTTCGCCAAATTTGTCGCCAGTTTGGCGATATGTCACCAAGTTGGCGACAAGCACTTAGCGACTGAAAGCTTGGCGATATATCGCCAAGTGTTAACGCCAATTTATATCACTTAAGTCTGCCTTGATATTAACACTGATTCACCCCCAAAAAGGAATAAAACACCCCCTTGGGAACATTCAAGTACAACCAATGACCTCCCGTGACCTCCCATTAGGACACCCCTACTTTCGCTTAGTTTAAGTACAAAGGCAAACGGTTTTTGCGGCTTGATGCAAGTTTTGCACAGCGATTTATATTATGGTCATCCTGCAGACATGCAGATACTGCCGTTTACCTGCCCACAGCAACGAAAAATGCAGTTACTGCTAACTACCATTGGTTAAAAAACAGTTTTTTTTCATCGGAAACCAAAAAAAGATGCTTGTACCATAAAACTAATGTAACACAGATTTCAAAAATGCAAAAAAATGAAAATCGAAAAATTTGCAGTTACTGCCCTTTACCTGCCCACGGCAGAATTGCTCTCTACTATTTAGTCCAAAGTCATTAGAAGTCGATAAAGTTGCTAATGAGATTCAAGGCTCATTCGTTCATTGATTGATAAAGCCTTCTATGAATAACAAAGGTTTAACTTACTGCTGCTTTGGCATTTTGTAAATTGCTTTCCTATTTTATTTTTGTATGTCTTTGTTCATTATTGGTTAGCAAAAGTTTGTATGTTTCTCTCCAACTCTTGTTTTGACTAAAGTGTAACAGATTTGAAGAACATCCAGCGTTTACTGCCCACTTTTTCCAGTTACTACTTCGTTAATAACGTAAACGGCTCCATAAAAGAGTTCCAAAACTTTGATAAAGATTCCTAATACATCTCTAGATTTTTGTTCAATACATCTTTAGATTATTGTTCCATAAAATAAGAAAATTGTTCAAGGTAATGAAACCAAAATAGAATTTCCATAAATTCGACTTTAATAAACATTCTCAGACTCACAATAGTTAAGTTTCTACCAGTTAAATATTCTTACCTTGACCACTAGATATTGTTAAGACTTACAAAACACAAAAATTTCCCATCTGGATTTGAAAACACAATAATTGATTTTCAATGAATTTTTAAAAAGCCCATGCGCAAAAAAGTGCGCTTTGAGAAACGAAACCAGTGACGTTGAAGTGCTGTAATTTTAGCCTTTCACATACAAAAATTGTATTGCAGCTATACGAGCTTTTCATTGCCGAGCTTTTTTCCTTTCCGTTATCAATTAGATAAAGTCTATTGATTCGCTGGAGATTAGATTCGTTAAGAGAACCTGCCACGGATGTCAGCGATGATTGTTTTAAACTTTTTGCGGCGAAAACCGTATTCAAATTTTTAGGAAAGCATGACTTGGGGACTTACCTACTACGGCAACCCAGAGAAATAGCGGTATAAAATAGCAAACACATGTTTCCACTCTCACCAATACATAAAAATTCTCGCTCTATACGCGCTTGCGGTCGGCTCTAGAGCGAAAAATACCGCCAGCCATATGACGTCACCGTCGCTTGAACTTGAAAGAAACATTACGAATCAACTATTTGTCGTATCTCAGAATTTTTTTCGCTGATGTTGTTCATATTGTTGTTCTATCATCTTCATATACATAAAACACAAACTCCAAAATATGTGTGTCCGAAGTAAACTCAGAAACTACTCGATCGATTTCGTTCCAATTTTTACAGCAGTGCAGGTTAGCTCAGGGAAGGTTGTTAGACCAGGTCGGAAAAACTTCGATGAATAGTTTTTTTTTATTTGAAAGCTAAATTTTGGACCCAAAAATGGCTCTATTTAAGAAATAATTAACGTATCGTCTTGATCTTGGTGTCATCGTAAAGATTACGAAACATTCCATAAGAGAACATTTTCTACCTACGGTGCTGTGAAGGAGATGTTGGAAAATCCCGTGGAAACGACTTAAACCGGCTAAAAATTTGTGAAAAATCAAATTTTAATTGCCGTTGCCGTTTTGCTCAAACGTGGAAAGATCGACTTCGACATTTCAATACGAAGTGAACTTAGCCAAGGCTTAACGCGATCTTTGAAGTTTTCGGGCTTGCGCCTAAATGTTTTGAAAGGGAAAACATTACTCTTTCTCCAATTTTTTTTTATTTACTGCACGAGCGAAGGCCGTGAGGGTGCTCTTAGTATAAAATAAAATTAAAAACCCGAAAACTTCCCTGTTGATAGTTAATTCTACTTTCAGCTGCTTAACTAATTCTAAACATTAAAAAAAAGGAATCAAACGATTTAACTTCATGCTTCCTAGCTCAAACTGATTAAAAAGAGAAATTTCGAACAAGCTGAAAAGAAAAATATTTTGCGATAAGCTTATACAATTTATACATTTGTAAGTTATAAAAAAAAAGTCAATGTGAAACTAAGTAACAAATTTTGAAATTCTCCGTGACGTATTACATGAGAGTAACTTTCAAAACAGCGTAAAAATTTGGATCGAAATTTATTCCCAACGTAACTTTTTGTACAAAAAGAATTAGTATTCTCATAATATGCGTGATAAGAAACTCTTAACCTGTGGTCTTTTCGTGCAGTTTTCTTTGCTAAATTATTATGTTCGTCTCCTTCCGTTTAATGCTTTTTATATCTTCAATTTTTAAGTTAGTCACGAAGTGCCAAAAAGCAAATCTTAATATATAAAAATGAGTGTATATATCTATGCAGCTATGTATATCCTTTATAAACTCAAAAACTACCCGTCCGATTTCGCTAAAAATTTCACAATTTGTTTGCGTCTTTACTGGGCACATCAAGAGACCAATTGGAAAAAAATCTAACAGGTAGTTCTTTTTTTTTTAAATTCCAGTTTTAGTTAAAACTTCCACATAAAATCTCTTTTTTTTAAAGGATTTCCTCATTTCAAATCATTATTTAGTGCTTCATCTCAACTTCCAAGCGATAACTAATTTTGCATTGAATATTGTCTTTGCTTCGTATGGTTTTCTGAGGCTTCTCTCAATTCAAACAGTAAAGAAATGTTTCTTTCGTTATATATTGTTACAAATCTTGTAAATAGTTGTTGTTTTTCCTGCCTTGCTTCATTTTCATTAGTTTTGGTTTTATCTGGCGACATGTTGCAAAAGTATCTGAAGATATCACTTTTATCACTTGTATACCGGCCCTGTAACACTTTGTAGTTTTTACACTTGCCCTAACTTTAATAAGCATGAAGACATTTTTCGCTCGGAGTGGTTTTTCTTTTTTTTTTATTGCTAGAACTTTCTGAATGGATTATGGAAGTTATGAATAAACAAAATACTCCAGATTTTGCTAGAATGTTGTCAGGAATTCGTTTCGTGTATAAATAGCTGGCCTTGAACTCAAGTCAGTTAGTTTTTTCTCAGATGGGATTTCTGAGAGGCTCGGTTTTATTCGCCTTGTTTTGCTTTTGTAATTTCTTAATTACTGTTCACGTTAGATACGTGGTGCTGAGTTACTGTTGAGAGTACAGTGTACTGTTTGCTACCAATTGTTTCCTGCTCATATTGTAAATAGTGTAAATACTTATAAATAAATTTATAGTTACTTCCTCAAGATTGGAATGCTCATTTAAAGAAAGTTGAAGGTGCTACGGACTCGTTACAATTTTGGCGCCCAACGTGGGGCATCTTCAAGGACTTTCTTGGAATTATCCGTGAACTTGAACTTTTCTTTCTGAGGAATTTTAAACTTCGGAATTTTATGGTGATTACTCGAGCAATGGAGGAACAGCTGAAACAACTCCTTGATGCTATCAAAGCTGTTAAAAGTGACATGACTGCGAGCATGGCTGCGAATCAAGAGCAAATAAAGAATGATATGACGACTCTGGCTACTAATCAAAAACAATTAAAGAATGAGCTGGCTACTAATCAAGAGCAATTAAAGAATGAACTGGCTACTAATCAAGAACAATTAAAGAGTGATTTAACCGCGAGCATAACTTCAAGTCAAGAAGAAATTAAGAGCGATCTAACTTCAATGAAAAGTTTGGTGGAAACTAAATTTACCAACATGGAAAATAAAGTGGAGGCTCTAGAAGATCGAATTACCACAGTAGAAAACCATGTGGGAAAGAAAATTAAGGAACTTGAATCGAAGTTATCAGCAACCTGCAACAACTCAAGTGACTGTATAGCTGCAGCTGGAAATTCTCGTTCATCCATTAAACTGGCCACATTTGACGGGAAGACCTCGTGGAATATTTACAAGAAGCAGTTCCTCATCGTTGCAGAAGCAAACTCCTGGGACTCTTCCACGAAAGCCTGTCACCTTGCAGCCTCGCTGAGAGGGGATGCAGCTGATATACTAGTGACCTTCCCAGAGGACAAACAAGGTGACTTCGAAGCCTTATCATCGGCCTTGGAGCTTCGCTTTGGCGAATCCTGCCAAAAAGAATTCAGCCAACTTCAGCTCAAATCCCGACTCCAGAGGGCTGGAGAAACTTTGCAGGTTTTTTCAGCAGACGTTGAGAGGCTATCCCATCTCGCCTTCTCGGACTGTCCTTCGGGTGTTCGCGATAGCCTGGCCCTGAACTACTTCATAGATGGAGTGAGAAATCCAGAAATTCAGACGGCTCTCCGGATGGCGGACATTAAAGATCTAAAATCCGGTTTGGTCTACGCAATGAAGTTCGAGGCTGCACAGCAAACATCCTGCAAGGATCGCCATTCAATCATTGGCGTGGAAGTGAGCGCCCAGGATTCGAACTCAACTCGCTTCTCGGAAATTGAGCGACAAATCAAAGAGATGTAGGGGACCCTGAAGAAGATTACGGCTCACAAAGACCAAAGTAGACAACCACTGAAGTGCTGGAAATGTGGCGGTGAGGTCCATGTACGAAGGAATTGCGAAGCTCGCCAAGAAAAGAAGACGTCTCCCAAAGTTTTCCAGATTTTCCCAAGAAGTGGCGGCTGCAACGGACTCTTCATTTACGCTTATCTGAATGGGTTTCCCTGCGAAATGATTGTGGACACAGGAGCCAACGTTACCATCATTAAGACTGATGTGGCTCATCAATTTGGACTCAAGATCTTATGTGCGCCGCCCTGCGTTACTCTCCAAACTGTGACAGGTGACAAAATCGAGATTGAAGGAAAAGTGAACTTAGAAATAATGTTCGGGAGCGCTACTTACCATCACACGGCATTCGTCGCTGACATTGCAGATCCCTTCATTCTCGGACTGGACTTTTTGAGAAAATTTGATTTTTCTATCGACTTTAAAAATAATGAGCTGCACTCGATGAGAGAAGACATAGCAATTTTCAATGCTGAAAATAACTTAAAATCCGCTCAAAAAATAATAGCCCAAACAGATTTATTGATTCCATCTAGATCAGAAGTACTAATACCTGGCTCCATCAAAGAAAACAACAGCTTTAAATTCGGTCTCATTGAATATCCTAACAAGAATAATAGCCCGAAAGGAGTACTGGTAGCATCTACACTTGTGGACCTTTCAAGGAATGCAGAGCCTGTGAGAGTCGCCAATGTAAGTGAAAGACCGAGGAATATTAAGAAAGGAGAAGTGTTGGCAACTTGTACTCCCGTAAACTGCATCATCAGAAGAATTGATTCCTCCGAGGCTGTGTCTTCTGAGTCCTTGACTTCGAAATTAATTGGAAGTGCACCATTATCGAAGGATCAAAGATACGCTGCGGAAAAATTGGTGGACAACTTTAAGCAGGTGTTTTCATCTACATCCGAGGATGTTGGTCGCACGAATTTAACGCAGCATATTATCGACACTGGAGATCATCCCCCTATCAAGCAGCATCCAAGACGACTACCGTTCGCCAAGAAGGAAGAGGTTGAGATCCTCTTGAAAGAGATGTAGGAGAATGACGTCATCGAACCCTCATCCAGTCCTTGGGCATCCCCTATCGTCCCCTGGTTCGAAAGAAAGACGGCTCCACCAGATTTTGTGTTGATTACCGACGCCTGAATGACATCACCAAGAAGGACAGTTACCCTCTTCCACGGATCGATGACACTCTGGACACCCTTTCCGGACACAAGTGGTTTTCGACCCTGGATTGAAAGAGCAGCTACTGGCAGGTGGGGATACACCCCGACGACCGAGAGAAGACGGCGTTTACAACCGGACAAGGCTTGTGACAGTTTAAAGTGATGCCCTTCGGCCTCTGCAATGCACCAGCCACGTTAGAGCATCTTATGGAATCAGTGCTACGAGGACTCTCTTATGAATCCTGTCTTGTCTACTTGTACGACATCATCATCATAGGACGCAGTTTTGAGGAACATTTGGCTAATCTTAGGAAGGTGCTGCAAAAGCTTAAGGAAGCCAACCTGAAGTTGAGTCCGTCCAAATGTAATTTGTTCCGCCGTGAGGTGAACTACCTTGGTCACATTATCTCCTCTGAGGGAGTACGAACAGATCCAGTAAGGTATCTGCAGTCAAAAATTGGAGCCGCCCCGAAAATGTCCGTTAGCTGCGAAGTTTCCTGGGGCTCTGCACGTACTACAGAAAGTTTGTGAAGGGTTTTTCCAACATTGCACGACCTTTGCATAAGCTGACGGAGAGCAAACAAAAATTTGAATGGTCCAAAGAATGCGAGGATGCATTTCTACAGCTGAAGGAGGCTTTAACATCAACGCCTATTCTCTCTTATCCTCAGCCTGAAAAATCCTTCATACTTGACACTGATGCGAGCCACGAGAGCGTTGGAGCTGTTTTTATCTCAAGAAATAGACGGTAACGAGCACGTCATCGCCTACTGGAGCAAATGCTTATCCAAGTCGGAGCGAAATTATTGTGTCACGAGAAAGGAATTGCTCGCCATAGTTAAAGCTGTAGAACATTTCCATCATTACCTCTACGGCCGTAAATTCCTGCTCCGGACCGATCATGCCTCTTTAACTTGACTTTTGAATTTCAAGAATCCAGAGGGCCAGGTAGCCAGGTGGATACAGCGGCTCCAGGAATATGACATCGAGATTAAGCACCGAAAAGGTTTGTCACACGGTAATGCTGACGCATTATCAAAAAGACCTTGTTCCGAGAACTGCCATTATTGCTCCCGAATTGAGAAACAGTACGGGACGACAATCCCTACTGCCTGTCAAGTTACTGCTACTTCATCATCTTCAGATCCTGATCCATGGAGTGTCGACCAAGTTAGAAAAGATCAGCTTGAAGACCCAGACCTAAAGCCTATCATAGAGTTAATGGAAAAAGACAGTCCGCGACCTAGTTGGCAAGACATTTCTATCTACAGTCCTGCAACGAAGAGATACTGGGCTCTATGGAAATCTCTCCAGCTGCGAAATGGCGTCCTGTATCGGAAATGGGAATCTGACGATGGTAAAGCATTCAAATGGCAGTTACTCCTTCCCAGATCAAGAATTCCAGACGTTCTAAAGGAGTTGCACAGTAGTCCGACTGGAAGACATTTTGGTGTGTTGAAAACCCTCTGCAAGGTTCGAGAGCGCTTCTTCTGGAGCAAGGCGAAGGATGACGTAGAGAAGTGGTGCCATTCTTGTGACGCCTGTGCTGCCCGTAAAGGACCGAAGAGAAGAAGCCGCGGGAAGCTACATCTTTACAACGTAGGAGCTCCTTTCGAAAGAATCGGGATCGACATTCTTGGTCCTCTACCGAAAACTACTGATGGGAATAAATACATCCTCGTTTCCATCGACTATTTTCCCAAGTGGCCCGAAGCATATTCCATTCCGGATCAAGAAGCTACCACTGTAGTAGAGACTCTAGTCCAGCATTGGATCTCGAGATATGGGACACCTTTACAGATCCATTCCGATCAGGGAAGAAACTTCATCTCTGCTGTGTTTAAGAGCCTGTGTAATATCTTCAAAATTCAGAAAACTCGAACGACACCACTACATCCACAATCGGACGGCATGGTGGAGAGATTCAACAGGACAATCCTTAATAATCTCTCGCTTATGGTCTCCAAAAATCAACAGGATTGGGACAAGAAACTTCCTCTGTTCCTGCTGGCCTACCGCAGTGCTGTCCACGAGACCACCGATATTCCCCATCACAGATGCTCTTCGGCCGAGAGCTTCGGCTACCTTGTGATCTCGTCTTCGGTCTCCCTCCAGATGCGCCTTCATCGCCTGAGGAGTACGTCCAGGATCTCCAGGCCCGGTTGCAAGACGTTCATCACTTCGCACGGGAGCGAATCAACATCGCGACGGAGAAAATGAAGACCCGATACGACACAAGGTCCACTGGCCATGACTTTCAAGAAGGTGACAAGGTGTGGCTATGGAATCCTATCCGACGTAAAGATCTATCACCCAAATTGCAGTCGCATTGGGATGGACCCTATACAGTCCTTCACCGGCTGAACGACGTCGTAGTGAGGATCCAGAAGTCATCACATTCAAAACTTAGGGTTGTACATTATGATCGGCTAGCCCCATACTATGGCCATAGTTCGTAAAGTAAATATAAAGCTACCATGGTAACTTGTTTG
>JAXGGA010009110.1:0-53065 GCA_038373865.1 Uloborus plumipes | reverse complement strand
ACATCTTTCTTCTTCCTTCTACTCCAAGACACCTCGTCTGTTCCGCAGGAACACAGCACCGCAACCATCATGTACAGCAGTCGGGAAGAGAAGGACGCTACTTTTTCCCCCAGTGATTTATCGCTCTCTAGTGAGCAAGCATTTTTCTTTGGATTAGTTCATTCGGATCACTCCGACACGGGAACATATGGAAGCATGGTTCCTCCTTTTCATGTGAAAATTGGTGACTTCCTTCCATGTCGCGAAAGTAGATGCTTGGCTGCCTGGGGGTCAACGGAGAATGTGAAACCTTAGTTTTACACGTTGTATTAGTAGCGTGTAGATTTAAGTTAATGCTGACTGAAAATATATTGGCTTTGAAGGCTTGAATGAAAAGAAAAAGTTAGTGGTTTTGATGAACAGCCTATGTCTGATGATGATACTAATTGTAATGAAGAAGAAAACTTCGAAAATACCACAAAAGTTATATCGCACATTAAATATTAAACAAAAAACTATCTTGACATGAAAAACATCGTTCGTAGAACTTAAAAAGGAACTTGACTTTATAATCTGGGAATGCATTTAGTACTTTTTTTTATTGTCACAGATGCAATAGAAATTGATTAACAGTTTAATCAAGCTGTCAGGCAAAGTTTTTAATTATAAACTGCATGTAGAGTTTTTGAAACTGCATACACGTTATGATGTGCAAAAAATAGCTCATTGCTGCCATATTGTGTAAGTTATGACAAATATGAGATAATCAGATGTAAAGTCAATAAAACTGAACCCTATGCTAATGTTAAAACTATGTTTGATGTAGAAGAGAGTTGGAACGACTGTAGGTACTCAAATATATATGTTCTAGAAAAGTAATTTTCATGTGCTAACAATTTGTGATGCAGCAAAGAGGACCAGATTTTTTCTACTCAAACCTAAAAGTGTTGTTGACAGTGATATTCCAGGTAGCAGGAGGGAAAATAAGCTGTAAAACGTTAAGTCTATAATTGCAGAGGGTGTTCAAACATCCTTAAAATTTATATTTATTAGTAAGAAAAAACATACGCCACCTTTTCCTGGGATAATTATCGAGGCAGTATGCTGTATGCAAAGCAAATTCTGAAGATTAAAGAAAAAAATCTAGCAAATTAATCTTGACGTATATTGGATTTGGTAAATTTTTAATGTCACTGTGCAGCGAAAATGATAGTTTTGATTTAAAATTGAGATTTTTGAGCAGTAGCTTTGTTAAAGTTTACTCTGCTAAATCCATTTAAATGAAGGTGCTTTGTAGAAAAATATAAGCTATTAAATTTATTCGTTTTTAATATTTTTTTATATTCATTTGTTTGTTAAAAGTAGTCATTGAAAAAAATACAGAAAAAAAATTATGTTCTTGGATCACAGTGAAATTTTATGAATCTTATCAAAGGAGCGGGAAGGAAAGGGAGGGAGTCGACCTTCTATGTAACATGATCATAATACTATTACCAATTTCTTTATGGTATTTTATGAATACATATGTATATATAAGAAGTCACGACCGACACTCTTTCCCAGAAGGTAAATTGTAGCTGCGCTAGTGAATATTGGGTCGCATGACTGAGACGCATCTGTACAGTTAGCTCCAAAATAATTTTTTAAATTATGAAAGAACAAACCGCTTGACAATTATTACCATTTTGAAACAATATCTTTTTACGTTGTTTTCTATTAAATGAAGTGCTTGGGAGATGAAGGGGCTATGTAACAAAACCCAAATTTAGAGTATTTTAAGTTTAAAGTTTCACTGTTGCAGCTTTTTTGTTTTCTGGTTTTGTCCTTAAGTGAGTGCACGACATTTGCTTTTTAATGTACCAAGTTTTATTTGCTTACTTGCATCCACTGATTACCTCTGTCTAGATTGTGTTTTAAAAATGTAACATAGCCCCTTCATCCTCCAAACCCTTCAATTAAGAAAATAAGAACAGTTATCCTTTTTGCCGCGTAATTTATGTTACTGACGCCCACGACCTCTGCCCTTCCCCAGTTGACCGATGAGCCGACGACCCTCGTTGAAGAAGACTCGAAGGCCGAGTCTTCCGAAAAGGAGGCCACCGGCCCAGAGGAGAAGAAGGAGGAGGACGAGGCGGAAGAGCAAAAGGAGGACAAAGGAGGAGAGGGCGCGGAGGAAGGAGAAATTGAGCGAGGAGAAGATGAGACGCAAAAAGAGGCGGAAAATGAAGCGATTGAAGGAACGGAAACAGTGAAAATTGAAGAGCGGGAAGAGGTGAGGGCCTTTTATTTATCTTTTCCTTCTCTGGGATCGGTTCCGCTGCAGAAGAATTGGCTTTTTGCGTAGAGATGGATTATTTTGAGACGCCATAGATTGGTTCTTTCCGGCCGATATCGTTGTGGGGAGTGAGGAAGACGGAGAGCTCATTTCGAATCTGAAGTTTAGTTTAACTTTGAAAGAATTCGTGCACTAAGCGTTTGAGGGTTTTTTGTATTTTGGTGACGTATATTATTTTACTAGAGGATGAAGAATAGTTTGTTATATTTCAAGAATATGAAGGATAAATGAAACAACAGTAACATTTTTAAGAGGTTTAACTATATAGCAATAACGTAAAGCGTAATATTAGTTTCCTTAAAATAAGAAGACTAACGCTGGAGCATAAATTTCATTTACCTGATATTAGTAAGAACCTTTTTGGAACGCACTTTGGCTGTGTGAGTTATCGACTTGTTTAGATGGCTTCTGTAAAACCTTTTTTTTTTTTGTTTCTTTTTTTATTACTACTATTTGTTTTCTTAAATTTCTGAAATAATTTTGTAAAGCTTTTTTTCCTTTACAATGCTAAAATACTTCTGTTCAGATGGTTGATATTATGGAACATTTTCGTCTGCACTTTTTGTTATTTTTTAAATATAATTAGTATACTAGTATTATTATTATTAATGATGTGTTCTAGATCTACACAAAATCGAAAACATTTTAACTAAAGTTGGCACACTGTTTTAAATGTCTGAGTTTTCGCCTTTTTTTTTAACCAACTTCAAAAAAAAAAAAAAAATAAATAAATAAATAAATAAATAAATAAATAAATATATATATATATATACAGGGTGTCCACTCCTATCGTGGACCAATAGCTAATTTCTAAACCGTTAGAGATAAGCATATAGTTTATTTAGGAAAAAATCTCCAAATTTCGAAAGGAATTTTGGGTCTATTCAATGTTTTTCAAAAAATCAAATTTTGAAAGAGTTACGAAATTTAAATTTTTATACAGCCCCCCAGTCCTATCAATCATATTTAGTAAAACATTCTTGACACTGTAACATTTAAAACTAAAAAAAAATCACTCTTCTACCACAAAAATTGACCGAGTTATGACGTTTTGAAAAATCAAGATTTTGCATTGATTTCATGACGTCATCGAGCGATCGCTTAAGGGACCGTATGCGAAATCCTTCAAAATCTTGATTTTTCAAAACGTCATAACTCGGTCAATTTTTGTGGTAGAAGAGTGATTTTTTTTTAGTTTTAAACGTTACAGTGTCTAGAATGTTTTACTAAATATGATTGATAGGACTGGGGGGCTGTATAAAAATTTAAATTTCGTAACTCTTTCAAAATTTGATTTTTTGAAAAACATTGAATAGACCCAAAATTCCTTTCGTAATTTGGAGATTTTTTCCTAAATAAACTATATGCTTATCTCTAACGGTTTAGAAATTAGCTATTGGTCCACGATTGGAGTGGACACCCTGTATATATATATATATATATATATATATATATATATATATATATATATATATATATATATATATATATATATATATATATATATATATATTAATGAATAAATAAATGAAAAAAATTGGTCCATTTATCTTATTTATTCTTTTGATAGCAATTCAGTTATTCAATAAGTAATTGATGGACAGTAAATCAGAAATTTTAACTCAAGTTTGTAACGTTTATCAAGATATTTTTTACATCTAAATTAGGGAAGCAAAGTACCTCGCTTAATTCTTTTGTGTATAGGTACATTCCAAAGTCAGACGTCATTAAAAAATATACAGCTTTTCAACTACTAAAAATACCTTTGTCACTTTTGTTCAATATTATTTATAGGAAAAGTACTGGTTTCAAAAAGTCTTGTGAGATCCCGTTTTACCCTACCAAGGGTGGGCAAAACGGGATAGGGATTTGTACGTTGTTACGTTTTTGCTGATTTTACTTTTGATTTAGTTTTTGGAGCAAAAATAGGCTAAGTAATTGTAAACTTGAAAAATTACATAACACAGAAATCGCATAAAAATGTGTCGTCTTCTTCTTCTGCCTTAGAACAGGCTTCGTGAGCCCATCGCTGGCAGCTCGAGAATTGTATCCAGCTTCCTTCTCCAGATTTCGATTCAAGATACAGAGCGTTGCAGAAAATACATGCTTCATCTTTTTCAGTTTCATCTTCTGAAAACGACGACGTCCAACCTTGGCTAACTGATAATTTTTTTAGGTTTTCTTAAAGTCCACTTTCTTCGATTTTTGCAAATGATGATTGTGGCTTTTTTCAGGTTCAGAATAACATTTTTTAACTTTATCTACCTGTTTTGCATCTCCACTTGGTTTTCTTTTAAGCCTCGTTTGTTTTGTCTGTGGAACATTCAAGAGACTTGTTTTGGCAGCATTTTTTTCAGCTTTCTCGTTCTTTTTTTTTTCACGTTCTTCTTATTCAAACTCAAGTTTATATAGGCTTCCTGTTATTATTGCTGTTTTCAATATTTCCTATCGTGTTCATTTTGAGGCCTTGATCTAGTGGTGAAGGTAGAATTTCTTTGAGTGATATAGAAAATGGCAGTGACGGACGATAGTATAGCCCAAGTTCTTTGTCTCCTGTTAAAGCGAACGGTTGGATAAGGCCTGCGTTTGTGCTAGTATTATCGGTGCCCCATCACTAGGTGATTCATTCAATACTGTCTCTACTGGTTTTGATAACTGCAAACTCTTAGATGCTATTATGACTGAACTTGAAGATTCTTCGGATCTGGCTTCGTTTTGTTGCCGATTTAACGGTTGTTAGGACGTCATCTTCTGAGCATCCGGCAATGGGTGGTCTGTTGGAAGAGAAGAAGCGAAGAGGTATTCAGGAAAGACATCTGTATTATATGGAACAATGCCTGTTTTCCTGAACCCATTCACAGCAGTTTGGACAAGAGCTGCTCGTTGAAATGCTGCATTGAAGATCTTCCTATCGTAGATAGTAATCCCTCTGCCAGATGGTAACATTCACTTCTGCTCCCTTCGTGCTGCTTAAACACATTGCCAAACATTAATGGAAATATTCGAGTAAAACGGGACACATCAAAATTGTATCCCGTTTTGGGCGCCCCAAAAGTGTCCCGTTTTGCCCGACCATAACGATTTTGAGAACATAAATGGCTGACCCCTGAATCGTCACTTACTAGCAATATTTAAGTACATGAATATTTAAGTACATGCTAAAAGAAGTATGAACAAAACACAGTACTAACCGGAATTGTTTCGAAAGACGGAGAGGCACAAGGATAGTCGTTCTGCAGTCGAAAAAAGTAAAAACTAAATAAAAATGTCAACTGAAAACTTTGAAAAAATATTTCTTTACGAAATACGTGGCTAGCGTTTTGATATCAACTGAGAAAGCTGCCATGGTGGCTGGGAACCAGTTTAGCCTGTCGCTTGCGGGATAGTACCACCAGTAAAACCCTCCAGGCTCAGTATCCCGTTTTGCCCGCCTATCCCGTTTTGGGCAACTCTCCCTTACTTTCAACTAATGATAAAAGAGCAAATTTATTACTTAAAATCATTTAAGCAGTCTGTTAAAGAATTGTGACTGAAGGCATCTCTAGGGAACAGAAAGTGCATTAAAGCTTAATTTAAAATACTCTTAACGGAAAGGACAAATCATCGTGCTTACTGAACTTATGGAAACCTGTGTTAACTTATATTACATAACATATTTAAAATTAAGAGCAATACGTACATAAGTACATAAACATATTTAAATTTAAGAGCAATAAAATAAACTAGCGATTAACAAACGAATTGGCATACTTTAGATTATGCGGGTTGTTGGCGATATTCGGAACTTAGCTACTTTTTTAGTTTCCAGTTTTTCTTTAACCTCTGTATGGAACCAGTTACCAGACAGCGTACCAAGTTCGCTGGGGTACCAAAAATACTCGTATACAGCCAAGATATTTGGTAATCTCCAAACGCTGCCGAAAAAAACTCCACAACAAAAAATCTCCCTTGCTCTGTCGTTTAAAAATTCTGTGATAAGTAAGTGACATTTATGTTCTTAGCTGTGTAGTCTGCTCAATTGATATTTTTAACCGATTCTACTATAAAATTATTACGTGAGCATGGATTGTATTGCTTGTGGTATTAATAAGGATGCTGATTGTCTTTTTCCTTACTTGCTGGAGCTCCCTGATGATTTCGTGCCATATCCACTGCGTCATTTTTCTAAAAATATATTTATCCTTGAAGAATAAAAAAACTAAAGTGAAAAAAAAAAAAATGATCCGACTTCAAAATAGTATTGAGAAAAGGATGCCACTTTAAGACATAAAAATTTTAAGTTAAAAGGGTTATTACTTGTCACCGTAATTAAGTTTGAGTACTGGGACAGATAGCGGGAATTAGTGAAAATTATGTCTTAAGCTTTGACTTATAGAAACTACTTTTCTAGCTTTTTTCGAAGTAGTCTCCAAAGATTTCATCTGCTGAAAGAAACAAACTGAAATATTGAGTGAAATCGGCCAGGTAGTTCACGAGTTTTGCTCGTTCACACAGACCGTTTTTGGACGATTAATTTTATACTATCCAGAGGTTCCCTTTACCAACACAACAGCTACACATAACGTGCATAATTAAGCTTTAAAAACAATCAATTTACTCATTTGGCTAATATTGAGGAAACCATTCCATTCCAGCAAAAACAAAACGAAGAAACAGAGGAAAAAGCTGACGATACTGAAGTAGCAGCCGAAGAAGAACCTAAGGAGGAGGAGCAAGAAGACGAAAAGGATGCAGAAAAGGAAGAAACGAATGAAGAAGAAACAGTGGAAGGAAAAGAGGCTGAACCCTCGGATGAGCCGGAAAAACAAGATGTCGAAAAGGGAGAAGAACCCGACGAAAAACCAGAATCGCCTCCGAAATCTCCTACTAAGCGGATGAGGTCCCCTGACAAATCTGGACGACGAGGTAAATAGATCTCTAATATTACTTTGACTTTTCAAATACTTTTCAAATGATTAAGTCAAAAACAAAGTAGTGAAATTTTTAATTTTAATGATTTCATGGGTACATGTTATGAACTATTTGACTTTTCACTATTCCGACTTTTTATTTTCAATTTTATGTTAAAGTTGTTTGCATTATTGGACGTTATTATTACTGTTATTTCCAATTCTTTTTTTTTTTTTTTTTGTACAGAAGACATTGAGAAAAACAAGTTTCTGAAAAATCTTTTCTCGCAAGTCAACACAGTTTTTCCCCCATAGTGAGGTCACGTAATCATCTCAGTCAAAAGTAATCTTCGGAAGGGGGGGGGGGGAGCATCCGCACCGTCTCAGTCAAAACTGTTTACTCGTTAGATCAAAAAGGAGTAGGAGATAAAATCGCATATGTTGTTTGATTTTCTTACAGTGATATGCTATTGTTTAAGAAGAGTCGTAGTGGAGAAACACTTAGTGTCTTTGAAGTAGGGTACAATCGTGCTACTTTGCAAAATTTAAAATATCATAATAAAGAAAAGCTGAATATTAGTAAGTGTACACTTTATTAAAAAAAACTTTCATTCTCAGTCTGCATTTTTAGCGTGAATTAAACTCATTAACTTATTACCTATTCCCAACTTTTAACTCAAAATTTACAGAAATATTGGTTTTTGGCTCATATGTAAATAACTTGGAGAAAAAACTAAAAGAAATTATTTGACATTTTTCATGAATGATTGTATGTTCAAAGGACAACTTTTGTACTTCACGTGGTTCTTTTTTCATAAATTCAATTTTTTCTTCACCCTACTACGTATACAATAATCCGAAGTACAAAACTTGCATGTTTCATTTAAAGTAGTAGTTTCTTAATTCAATATGTTAGTTTCGTGAAATTTGGGAAAAAAGACGTTTTTGTGCGTGTGTGTATGTACTTGGTAAGACCCACGATAATAAGCAAGAATCATACAGGTAAAAAGATTTAACACAATACCTTAGTTTTTAAGGCAGGAATTCAAGTGAAACACCATTGCAATTGCTTCGAATTGCAATCGCTACTGTAAGTGAATTACATTATCATCAACTTAACTTGGCACTGACGTCACTACGGGTGGAGCCAATAAGAGCTCACAGGCAGTCAGCGATCTCATCTTATTCGCCAAGTAGACTGTGACGTTTTATCTAGCTCGTTTTTCATAAGCAAACGTCAAGCTGACGTCACGATGTTTTAATCGAGAAACGTTCTAATGTTATCCAGTAGCGATTGTAATTTGCGATCGCTTGTTTCACTTGAATTCCTTCCTAAGAAAGGTTGAAAGCGGTTGTTAAAAATTGCGATCTGTGGTTCCAATACACAAGTCAAAAAGACAGCGCAGCAATCGATGAAAGTTGGTCAGATTATTTCATCCTTGTGATGGTCGGAGTGTTGTCCTTGCAAAGCCTACATAACAGCTACAGACCACAAACTTCAACAAATCCTTTAAATCTTTCGTAAACTCTAAAATATTGTGTAAAATTGCCTATTTTCTACACTGTAAAGAATAGATGATGTTTTTACTCTATAATACAGTTAATTTTGCAGTAATTTTACAGTAATAAACTGTAAAATTGCTAATTTTATAGCAGTCTACTGTAAAATTGTTAGTTCACGGTACTAAACTAAAATTGCTAATTTTACAGCAGTCTACTGTAAAATTGCTAGTTTACAGTAATAAACTGTAAAATTACTAGATTCAGTTTATTACAGCACATTTTGCAGTTTTAAACTGGAACCTCTGGTGCCAGTATTATACGGTTTTTTTATAGTATAATACAGCCAATTTTATGATAAAATTGCTAATTTTGCAGTAATTAATTAGAAAAATAGCTAGTTTTACAGTTTATTACTGCGTTTTTACTGTTTTAAACTGGAATCTCTGCTGCCAGTATGATACTGTGAAAACAACAGCTTTTTTTTTTTCGCAGTGTATAACTTATCATTATTTGCGACCTGCTTTGCCATTTATCAGTACCTAACATAATTTTGTGCATGTCATACGTCAGCATTAATTTATGAACATATTTTCCTAAATGACTTTTTTTTGTAATCGTCTGAATGCCCTACGCGCAGATTATTAAACAATAGCTGTAAATACCCGGGTTTGTGTGTGTTTTATTATTCTATATTTTAATGTTGCCTTGGAAAAATATATGTTTATTACCTAGTACAGTCAAACCCCGCTATAACGAACCCTCAACGGACCGACTTGAGTGATCGTTATAACCGAGGGTTAGCTATATCCGAATTTCCAAAAAAATAGTTGGAATCCGGTAATGTGCTATAATACTGAACATCATAATTGCATATGTCTTCATTTTGTCAATGTTTTCAGTCAAAAAAAAAAACTGTCCACAGTTTCTCTTTCTGCTTTTCGCAATTTCTTACAACCGTTTATGTTTTTTCATTAGCAGAAACGCTGAAGACAATAGATTTTGAGAGGGAAAATTTCTTTCAAAGTGAGGATTGGGTTTTGCCACTTTTTAAGGATCGTTATAGCCGATTTTTCAGGCTTTGTGGATCGTTATAAGCGTACAAAGTTACATTACTGACACAGAGTTTTAGATCGGACCAATGAAAAGGTTCGCTATAACCGGGGGTTCGCTATATCCCGGATTTGCTATAGAGGGTTCGACTGTAGTTTTAACTTGTTACACACAACCAGATTTCCTGGTTCTATCTATTTTGTTCAGAATTCCGCACAAGCCACGCGTTCCAGAAGTCAGCACCTCCTTCAGGAGTTTATCTTTACAAGATGTGTACGAGGCAAAAATATATTTTTCTTGTCACGAATAGCAGACCAGTACCTTATTTTCCCGCTCACAAAACATGCAAACCCGCTCTCCACGTGGTTTCCCAGGAGAAACTAGTAGAGAGAAAAAGAGTTTCTATCTGTGTCATCACGCAAGTATAAAATCTTGCATTTCGACCCGAAAAAGAATTGAAAATCGCGTTCTTTGTTTTTTTCAACTCGTAGAAAACTCTTTTTGGGTAAAAATTTTACCTCAGAACCAGAACGACGTAAGTCCAAAAATGGCGATTTTCACTTTATTGCTTCATTGTATGTAGAATCCTATTCCGCATAAACCCATGAGAACATTATTCTATAAAACAAATTCCTTCACAATTATTTAGCACCATTTAAAGAGCGCGAGTACCATCTTTGGCATGTATTCGGCAATCGTTTCTTCCCGCTGCTGAAAAGTTACGAAAATGGACTTACGTTAGTCTGATTCTGAGGTACAGAAATGCACTATAGCATGGGGGATGTTCTGGAGACGAGCCTAGTATCTTGGGAGCAAAATCAGCTTGCATGTTATAGATTGGGGTATATTCAATTCTTTGCTTTCCGATACGTATTCCAAAGGAAAAAAATGGGTATTTCTGCAAACCGTACTAACTTTGAAAGTTATTCTGTTTGAAATGTTAATTTTTCCCTCGCAGCTGAAAATTTTTGGAAGCAATTTAGCATTTTAGATTTATTCTATGGCTTAAACAAAAATGAATGAACAGCAAAACTTCTAAAGTAAATACAAAGATTATTTTTTAAATTCATATTGAATTAATTGGTATTGACAATTTGACGGTGTATTAAACTAATGAATAATGTAAAATTCGTTTTAGAGTGATGATTTTTATCTTAATGAAAATTTACGTAGTAACTTTATTTATAACTTTATTTTAAAAAATCTAACTTTAAGGCAGTTTAAAAAGCCTTAAAAAATAAATATCGCCAACATGTAAAGGTATTGAGATTATGCTGGGAAAATATATAATCCCACGGTTTTTTTTTTATATGCACTAGGGGGCTCTGCCCCCTGCTCGTTTCGCTCACCAATCCCCCTTCGTCGCCTTCGGCGGCTCGAACAGCAACCCACTTCTGGTGGTTTATAGCCCAATCGACTATATGCCACCGAATACAACGTTCCCGCTGAAAAAAAAATAATACCCTCCCCCATCTTGATGTTAAATAATTATCTGTATATTTCGTTGAATAAAGACGAGGAATAAACAAAACGAAGAGACTGGTTTTGCTTATCGAACACGACCTCAGTCAAAAGATTTTGGAGCTGTTTGGTTGAATGTAATATAATTTTGCTCGAGGTGAGCCTTGAAAAATGGCTAAATTCGAATCACTTCTATCTCCTGATATAATTAACGGAGAGAAATAGAACAAAAGTTTTCTTTTTCAGAAAAAAAAATAACTTTTCAACAATACCTAACATTAGGGGGTGAGGGGATTTTTTGCCCCCAAATTTGATGAAGTATGAAATCTATGCTTGAAAAGTTAATTTAAAAAAAACTAATTCGAAAATAAGAAAACTGGCTCCCAGGTGCAAATCTACGGCGCTCGAACTAATTCTGTACCAAGTTTCAAGTCTGTAGGTGCTATGGGGCCGCCTGGACGCAGGCCAGCCACAAATATCCTTTCACAATATCTTTACTTTTTTTTAATATATAGCTTACTTTTTTTTAAGCTTTCTAGCTTACTTTTTTTTAATATATAGCGATTCCTGAAGGTCCAGTATTATATTTCGAGAACAACACGGTGACTTTGCAAACTAATCTTAATTCTCAAGATGAATCAAAATGTAGGATATGCTGGTTCATCTATCTTGGGGCTCTTTGAAATTTCTTTGTAAAAGTTCAGACTTTCAATTATCAAACTGTAAGATAGATATTTTTTTTTATTTATTTTTTCTTTTAGTCAAGTACTAAGAATTAAAAAAAATCCATACATATCATAATTTTTGCGTACTGATTTAATTTGCGTGCACGTGTGATCTATTAAGATTTCTACGAAATAAAAACTCTTTTTACCAACAGCAAAACCACCTTCATAGCTCTTAATTCTTCTAAAATCAGCCTAAAACTTACGGTTTTGTAAATGCAAAAAAGGAAGTGCCTCTTTTCAGTTTTTATTTTATTTTCAATGATAGCTTTAAATTTAATAATTACTCATAATTTTAATTTGAGTTAAATTTCAATACGCTTACATAACCCCACTAGTCCTAAAAAACCTGTGCATCGCTTGCTCTCAACTTTCTTTGTTCAACATTTCGTATAAAACATTTACTTTTAAGTAACTGTACACGGTTTTTCCTTTGTCATACACTGTAAAAAATGAATGATGTTTTTAAAGTATAATACCGCTAATTTTATAGTAATAAACTGTAAAAAATTCTAATTTCACAGTAATAAACTGTAAAATAACGAATTTTACAGCACTAAACTGTAAAATTGCTAATTTTATAGTTTACTAGCTTTATGCCCGGCGTTGCCCGGGTGCGTATTAATATAAAACTTTAGCTTCTCAAAAAATTCTAATAAAAATTTAACGCAAAACTTGTTCATAAACAACGTACTTAGTTTCACCTTCAGGCGCAAGAGTAAATAAATTTAGTCTTGATGTAGTAGTTCTCTCTTGTTGTTCTTTTAAACGAAACTGACGCTGACTCACTGTCTCCGATTGTCTTGATCTAGTTGCTCTATCTCTCAGATCTCTTAGACGATACTCACGCTGCTCATTGCTTTCTAATGCTCTAGCCGTCATATCTCTAATGTGCACCGTCGCTAGTCTTCGATTTCTCTCCTCAGGACTCTCATTTTCACGTTTTTCAGCCGTTTTTTTGCCTTAGGATGAACTTGTCCTATTGCTTTCCGTTTCTTCGGAGGCATTTTTGCAGAGTGGTAGCTAAATATACTTACAATTCAAAAATTTATGTTTTTCTTAATCGTTGTTTCCGAGCCTCGAGGTAGAAAGGTTGATAAATCAGAAATAAATTACTTTCTCGCTTTAAAGGTTTATCTCTATCAGTCGAAAAGAAAAAAAAAGCAGTTTAATTGTTTTTGACTTATTTCATGCTAAAATGAAATAGGTGAGCCTTGAAATGAAAATTCATTGTTTTAATTTTAATCTTTGTTGGAAAAATGCTAATATTTAAATACCATAAATTTTATCAATTTATAACTTAAAGGCTCTTGTCGATTAAAAAAATAGGCCTAATAATAGGCTAGATTCCTATATAAAAGAGTCATTTTTTGACAAAAAACTTGAATTTGAGCTTTTTAGATTTTTTTAAATTTCAAGACCCCGTCTATGAGAATTCTAGGGCATCAAGGAACCTCTGTGTCAAGTTTGATGAAAATCTGACGCAAACTGTGGATTTGTATAAAGAACAAGTATACATACACTCATTTTTATATATATAGATTACCGTGCATTTTACAATTTTAAACTGGAACTTCGGCTGCCTGTTGTTTTTACAATATAATATTGCTAAATTTCACGGCAATAAGCAATAAAATTTCTAACTTCACAGTAAGAAACTAAAATTGCTAGTTTTACAGTATATAACTGTGCTGTGCATTTTACAGTTTTAAAATGGAACCTCGGCTGCCAGCATTATACAGTAAAAACAAAACAGTTCATTTTTTACAGTGAACTCTCAAGCTCAAATATTATTATTTTTGCGTAATAAATGACATTGGCCATTTCCCGTAACAAAAATTAAGTTAAAAGATGAATGTTTATTATTAGAATTTTATTGTATGATCAGATCTTAAAAGCTTTTAAAATTTCAGTAAATTAAACGATAAATATATTTAAAAAATACAACTTGATTGTAAAGTTAACTACAGTGAACTCTCACTTATGCGCTGGCCCAAGGGACCAACAGAAAAAGGCGCATAAGTGAGAGAGACGTATAAGTGAACAAGCCTATTTAAAGGACTAAAACGCAACATAGGTTCTAATGAGAGAATGAATAAGAATGTTTCTATAGACAAGGGGCATATTACTACGGTTCGGCAATTACTGTAATGCAACTACAATGATATAAAGATAAAACAAAAATTGTGGCATACCTAATTACAAACTGTTCCCTTTAAAACGATTAATTGTCCCTCTCCGAACTCTAGTTCATGCGGAAAAAATGCTTTCCGTGAGCAATAAAGGCGAAAGATTAAAGAGAAAAGTGAAGAAAAATGCTCATTTTTTAAAGAAAAAAAAAATATATCTTAACATTTTACGGAAAATTCGGCGCATAAGTGAAATATTTATCTTTAGAGCGACGCATAAACGAATGATACTATCATTATTTTGCTATAGAATGTGCTGGAACTTTTTAAAATTGTCGTATAAGTGAAAAAGGCGTATAAATGAGCCGGTGCATAAGTGAGAATTCACTGCACTTGCAAAAATTCGCTCTAAACACAATTCAGTTTCATGCTCCTTTCATATAACCGGATAGCGTTTGTATTGCACATCCATTGCCAATCGTAACAGGAATTCCAATTTCTTTCAATATTTATAACTTGTTTATATTTCAAACTTATTCATTTACCTATTCCATTCACGTCGCCTGTTTAATATGAGTTTAAGCTAAAAGCATTACTCAATGGAAAACTAGAATAAAATCAACCGTCTCTGAAACAATTTCAATACCGCTTGTTCCGTTTTCAATTTCGGTTGCAAAAAATGTGGGCAGCCCTCGGAGGTTTTTCGATTTATGTTTTCAATCTTCCTCCATTACGCCTCGGTGTATTTGGCTTAGAAATAGCTCGGAATGCCCTTCACGTTTTAAAATTAGGAATATATTTTTGAAGTTTATATTAATATTTATTTGAGCGAAGTTTTTGAACGTTTACCGATGAACTCTTGTATTTTTGTTTTGTACTTCTATATATAAAACAGAATAATCAAAAAGCTGAATTTGAACGTACCAAAAATTGATTATTTTATTTATGTTGCAATTTTATATGTTTTCGTGAATTCTTATTGGCAAAACTTTAACTTATGATTTTTTTTTTCAAAACTAAAATGAAATCATAAAAACGTGATATATCGCCCTACTTCTCTTTACCTTGTAATAAGTTTGGTCCATGAACATATTGGTCCATTATGCCCATTTAGTACGAGCTTATTTTAAATGGGATATTCTGCAAATCAGTTTTTGCTTTGATGAAACTTTTCCATGCTTTAATTTTACCTGGTTTATGATAATCAGAGTCAGTCAAAAAAAACCCTGGCCTATTATTGATATACTCTAGGCCTATTAAATGTACATTAGAGATGTAATATAAATGATGCTAAATAATTCACTATTTTTTTTTTTTTTTTGCTTATTTAAATACAATTTTAATCGTTCTATTTTGCAATAAGTATTTATAAGAAAGTTGTCCAATTTAAAAGGGCTTATTATTATTCTTATTGCTGATACGTCTGAATTTCATAATAAACTTCCTTTGAACATAAAAATTAAATGTTTTTATTTTTTTTAATCAAGGTATATTTATACATGTTTTGTGTATTATTAATAGTTTATAGAGGTTCACAGAATGATGGATACATACTTTTATGACAGAATTTTATAACACTTTTATTGTAACCAGTAATGGATTTACGCATTTGAGAGAGAGATGCAATGCGTTTTTTTCCCCTTTGTCCGATGTTAACATTTTTTCATGTGCTGTTTTAGTACCTTTTGGGGCACTTATGCCGTGGTTGCCACTGGCAGTTGTGACATTTGAGAATCCTCCACTATTTAAAACTAAATTTATATTCTTAAAGAAGCCATTTCTGCAACAATTACCAAAAACCAGCGTTTCCTAACCCTTTTTTGCTCGTTTGCCACTTGGTTGTACACCGTGCTAACTTGTACCACTTTGTAAAAATGATTGTATTTCGCTTTTTCTTTGCCAGTGCGGTTTTTTTTATTTGCATTATACATTTTATTGAATGACCATGTTTGAAACCCTGAGAGAAATTTCATTGGCACTCGCCGAAATGTCATACTGAACTATATAAAATAGCTGAAAATATAAACTCACTGTTGTGATTCCAAGTATAAGCAGAGGCAGTGGACTTAAAATGGTAAAAGGTAAAACATCTTTATAAAAACCACACGAACATTAAAACATAAGAATGATAAAATCACCAACTAAAATAACTACATAACTACTAAAGACGAAGATCAGAAGGCGGCAACCAACTGCCTGACTACCACACGAAATGAGAACTAGGGATGCACCGATTAATCGGCATTACCGATTAATCGGTCATAATCGGCCACTTTGCCGATTATTAATAATCGGCAAAATCGGGCCGATTAATCGGCGGAAAAAATATTTTTCAAATAGTATTCTTTAAAGCATACTTTCACTAAGAAACTATGATGAACAAGTTTATTAACAGTAATAATAATCCTAACAGTTGATATAAAGTTATTTTTTAATTTAATCCTACTTAATTTATCCTACTTTGAATAAATATACATAGACAATGTTGCAATATTTTTCATGTGGCGAGAGTTTTCTCTTAGCACAGTGCTTTTAGTTAACCTCTAATTTTCAAAGAATAAAAGTATTGAATTAAAGGCTACTAATTATTAAAAAGTATGAATTAAAAGTACTCCTAAATTAAAGTGCTCACCAGACTCCCCCCCCCTCTTTTTTTTGAACTTTTATGTCCAATTAAAATAACTCTAACAATGTGTTATGAAAATTGGTTTTGAGATATTTGATAAAATATTGAAATTATTTTGTGAAAACTAGGAAAATGGAAAAAAAATCTCTCGGAAATAAATTACTTATTTCTAACTTCAAATTGTATAAGAGAGAAAAAACAGTGGTGATAAAATTGAAAACAATAATTCTCATCATTAATCGGCTCAGCCGATTAATCGGCCGATTAGTCGGTAATCGGTAATCGGCCAATTTGCTTATCGGTGCATCCCTAATGAGAACACACTACACTGTATAGAATGCCAGATGATGACGTCAATCACTTGAACCAATCCAAGCCACAGGTATATTTCACTTCGTTTCCTTTGCAAAGTCAGAGGGTTTAGAATTGTGGCTCAACACTCACTGTGACATGTATGTAGGGGAGAGTGGTAATGAATGGGCCACTTTTTGGTTTTGAATTTTTGTAATTTTTTCAGCCACTTTGTTTTAACTCTAAATTGGTGTTTTAGTTACTTTACTTATCTGGCTATCTAAAAAAGTCATAAAAGTTGGATTAGCACCTGTCTATAATGAATTATAATAGAAAATAAAAATTTTGAAATTTGGCCCATTCAACCCCACCTATGGGGTTGAATGGGCCATCGAAGGTAATGAATGGGCCACTAAATGAATTCAATGAAAACATGTGGATTTAATCTTTTATTTGCTGAATATGACAAAATAAATGTGGCACTTGACATGATGATACAAAATCATACTGATTTAAAATTATATAAACATTAAAACTGATGCAATTAAAATAAAACTGATGCATACCAATTGTAGCAGAAAAATGACTAAATAATGAGATTGTACGAAATAAATAACATCAAATATACATTAAAAAAAATAACAGATAATACACACTATGATTTAACAAAATTTATATATTTCAAAAATAATATTAAAAATCACTTTCAAAAACTTCATCTTCATTTTCAAACTTGTCAAAATTCAATTTTTTTTTTAAATTTCCTAGACATCGGGAATAAGAAATATCTAACTTAAGTTGCCAAGAAAGAAAATTAAATTGTACTGTGAGGAATATAATATGAAGGAGAGTGGGGGGGGGGGCTTTTTCAAGCCACGCCCTGCGACCAGAGGTCTATTGTGCTATAGGAATATAATTATAGATCTACAAATTATATTTAGAAGTTACTACAAACCTATTTTGACGACAGTAATCTTTATCTATGACAGTCAGTTGTGTTTCATATTAATGCGAAAATCCAAAGAAAAGGAAGAAAAACAATATTTAGGTGGCCCATTCATTACCATGACATAGTGGCCCATTCAGCCCCACCTATACTTTTGGAATACATTTAGGTTTTTTGAGTACATTGAATTTAAATAACATCAAAATACATCTTAAAATTAGTTTGTAGAGATGGAAAGACTAGCTTATACATATGTATGCAGTGAAATATTTGGTACATTTTAGCTAGGAAAGGTTTTACTAAAAAGGGAAAAACTTACTTTTCAGTCAGATTCTTGACCATGCCACTCTAGTTTGAAAATGGCTCAGCGCAAACGAATGAAAATTGGATGAGTTTAGTAGAACAAATAGCTACATCTATTGATGGCATCAAAAAAAAATTCATGCAAATACTTTTTCATATTTTGTTAGTGGCCCATTCATCACCATGGCCCATTCATTACCACTCTCCCCTACATGAATGTTCTTGTTCAAAGTTTCATCTACTTTTTCGTCATATTTCGTATTAATAAATGGTTGTAACAAAAAAAAATATTTATAAATTAGAATAATTTTTACTGTTATCATGTTGAAACATTTCTTATTTTATTTGAAACTTTGTGAGTTTAAAAGAAGCTGATCTTACGTAAATAACAATGTGATCTAAGGAGCGAACAGAAATTTGCTTTTCTAAGCATTAATTATGTAATTTTCTTTTTTTAAATATAAAATGTAACGTTAATATATCGCTAACAGAAAAACTAAACAATACTTTGAATATAAATTATTACTAAAACATAAATCGGAGAAAAAAATTAAACTCGAAAGCATAGTATATTTCTACACATCTGTAGCATAGTACATACAACGGCCCAGAACTATATGAGTTTTATTCCCTCTTTTTCATAACTGATACTAAAAACGCTTTATTAAGAAATATGAAAGAAAAAAACTTTGACCCATTAATGCCTAGCGGCCCTTTTTAGGGATGGTTTAAAAAAGGATCTGAATTTCCCCGAAATGAACATTTCAACCAAATAATAGTGTTCAATGAGTACCTTGGTGTTGTTTCAATTCGTTGAGAACATATATCAGCACATAACCATTGTAAAGTGTGTTCTGTAGCAGTTTTAATATGATCTTTATCAGAAATTACATCCTTCACAATCCGGAAAAAAAGTTTTCAAAATTATTCCCAGTTTACGTTAATTGCTGCTTTTATTTCTTCTTATAAAATGTCTTATTAAATATTATATCTTAGGCGGAAAAAAATTAGTAAAATAAGTATGTACCCTCTGGGGTCTATCGTAACTTTTAAGGGACGATTTTCCTTTCCTTAATAAAAAAAAATTTACATGATATTTTTTAAATTATTTTTCCTATACATTAAGCACTATTTTTAACCAGTATACAAATGTTTGGGAAAAAATGTCAGGCATTAATGGGTTAATGTTCACTTTATAACATAATGATACTTGTTAACCCTTTTACTGAACTCTTTATAATGATATAATTCATTAGGAACACTGATATATCTATTTCCCAATTTATTTCAAATGTAGAAGTGTACCACATACACAGTAGGGAGGGCCGAAAATGCTTTTTTCTTCATTTCGATAATGGATATAGCGGAAAAAGTGCCATTGGGAGCGCAGGGTGCACAGAAAAAATTTGAAATATTTTGGTGAATTTCTCGATCTGCCGCAATTGCGATGAAATTTGGGGAAAATGCAGTTTTTTGAGATTTTTTGGAAATTATTTTAAAATCTTTTTAGCACCTAACGTCTAAGAATGCATCATATATATGACAAAAAATGAAATTAATTTTAGACAAATGCACCGAAAATAGCATTTTAACGATTTGACAAAATTTATTAAAAAGTTATAAAAATTAGGAAATTGCCAAATCTTCTACGCATGTTCGAAAAAAAAAAGGAATTATACCACAGACTTGAAATTTTTTATGGGGTTTTTATGTTCTCAATGACACCTTTTCCGCCCTACCCGTTATCGAAAATAGAAGAACTTTTTTTTAAATAGTTTCTAGGGATGCACCGATAAGCAAATTGGCCGATTACCGATTACAGATTAATCGGCGAATGAGAATCGGCCGATTAATCGGCAGAGCTGATTAATGTTCGGGTTTATTATTTTTAATATTACCAATTTAACCCTCATTGTTTTTACCCTTTTTAATACAATTCCGATTTTTAAAAATGGTTACTTATTTGTTTTTGACAAAAGATTTGTTTTTCTCCATTTTTCCATGTTAAATAATTTCAAAATTTTATCAACTTCCTTTGAAATTGTTTTAATATTTTTGTAAATAAAATTACATTAACACACTAGACATAATAGTTATTAAAACAAATGGGGGGGGGGGGCTGTGATGAGTACTTTAATTTAGGGGTGTTCTTAATTTATATTTAATTTTCAGCTATAAGTAGCCATTTAATTTAGGACTTGTTCTTTAAAAAATAGAGGTTATTAAAAAGCAATAAGCTAAAGAGAAAAATATCGAGACATGAAAAATGTTGCAACATTGTCTATAAGTGTAGATTTATTCAGAATAGGAATATTAAATTATTAAATCATTTATATCAACTAAAAGGCAATTTATTATTATTTTTTTTATTTTGTATTTCATTCTTTGCATTATTTGTGTTGTTTTTACTCATTACACTTTCTTAAAACGTGTAATTCTTGTTTGCAGAAAATTATTCATTTCTTGTTTATAAATTTATTGTGTTCAAAAATCGTTGAATTAATTTCATTTAAAACATCTTTTCCGCCGATTGATCAGCAAAATTTGACTGATTATAAATAAAATGAAATATTCATGTTTTTGAATTCCAACTTAAAATTTCAGGAATTTGCAGAGGGTTATCTTTTAATATTCCAATCAGTTTTACATTTACTATGAACTATTTGTGTTGTTTTTACTCTGTACACGCTTTTATACTGTATGTTATAGTAAGGATTTCAGAATTTACTGTTAATAAAACAATTTATCATAGTTTCTTGGTGAAGGTATACTTTAAAAGATAATATAAAAAATTTTAAAAATTCGCCGATTAATCGGCAAGATTTTGCCCATTATTAATAATCGGCAAAGTTGCCGATTATGGTAGATTAATCGGTACTGCCGATTAATCGGTGCACCCCTAATAGTTTCCTAAAATCTCAAAAAAAAACAGCATTTTTTCCAAACTTTAACTCGATTGCGGCAGATCAAGAAATTTATCAAAAAATTTCAAATGTTTTGTACGCATTTTGCTTTCCAAATGGCATCTTTTCTGCAGTACCCATCATCGAAATAAAAAAAGTCATTTTCGGCTCACCCTAATACACAGCTCCAAAAAAATACACTTTTGCATGGCATATTCTTTATCTTACAAAACACAGCCGCATTAATCTCGTCTTAAATACTACTAACACGCATAAAATAGCGTCTAATATCCAAGCCGACCTTAAGGAAACTGAGACTGAGCAAAAATATCTCTCACCTTGCGTGCGAGGAATGTAAATTAACCGTTTCTCTCTTTTACACCTTCCACGCAGAGGCCCATTTCGTTTCCAACTGGCAAAGACTGGAAGATAAAAATTTCCTTTCGTGTTATCACGCTCGCTACACGGGGTTTCATTTCTTGCTTTATAAATCTGAAAAAAATCTCATTCATATATATATCTAAAAGCGAGGATAAAACGAATGAAAACAGTCGCTGTGTTGACCTAAATAAAATTTTCTTGTTGCCTGTTTATAGTTCATTATACTATACGAAACTAAAAATGAAAGATGAGCCCATATTGCATTCATTGGATTTAAAAACTGCTTTCACACACTCCAGGGTCCCTCGTACCTACCACAACCCGTGGTTTAACCGGGATAGGGCCCTAAAAAGCGCTCTGTTTTTTTTTTTTTTTTTTGAACCAGACCAAGGGTCGAGCAAACCCCTTGGCCCGGCACCCCCAGAGGTATCGTTTCACTTGGAGGACTTTGTGACCACGACCTTTTTAATGTCCCCCAGCCACCATTAATCAAGACGGTGGATCTTTGATCGGCTGGGGATCGAACCTGGGTCCCTCCAGTCACGAGTCCGACACCTTACCGATCGGGCTACCACGGCCCGTTTTAAAAACTGCTGCATGACCTAGTTTTAAAAATGACTGCAAAGGAATTACACTCCTATGAAGCACCTTGTATTTATAGGAGCCTTATATCAGGCATCTATTTTAAATTGATTCACACATCCCTTCTGAATATGGCAGATTTTTCCAATAAAATGATATGTCATTCATGAGGCGTTCAGAATAAAATTGGATTAAGTCAAAATGGACTTGATTGACTTTAGCTCTGAATACCTCATATACAGAAATACGATATACCCTTTGATCCATTAATACGCTGACTTCACCAACGATAAATTTAGTATCATAGTATGCAAATGTAGGAAAAGTTTTATTTCATTAATATAGTAACAATGTCCTTTAAAAGTAATGATGATTGGATTTTTTTTTCAATTTTATAGCTCAGAAATAGTTCTGAAATATTAGCAATCAATTGATATAAAACTTAACTCGCTTTGATCTACAAACAGCTCCCGATGCATTTTTATTTAATCAGTACATATTTTCCAAATTAATTCCCGTTTTAGATAGAAAATTAAACTGTGCAGTTAAGTTTGGACGCCACGATAGATTTGATAATGTATTGCAATCGTTATGACTAGAACCCGGATTATATGCAAATGCATATGTACACAGGAAAGCCTCATTAACCTGGACTAATAGGGGACTCAGGTCGATCAACGCAATGAAAGTCCAGATTAAATGTAATAATTGAACCAAGGTACATTAGCAAACTGCTATCCGCTTTAAAACAGTGTTTTTAATTGAAGAGTCAAATATAAAACAGCATAAGAGAAAATTATAAAATACAAAATACGGCCTACAAAAATACATTATTGCGGAAACCTCGCCTTTTATTTAGGCAGTACATGCATCTTAATGGCTGTCCGGATTATACAAAGTCCGGTTTAAGTGGGTCTGGATTAATGATGGTTTACTACACTATGCATGCTTTTGCTCTTTTTTTTTTTTTTTGACGTTAGTGCATACTAATGTATGAAAGTAGATTTTTTTTAAAAACTAGCTGACCCCCGCAAAACACGCGCACTTGACAGCAGCTATTCAAAAATTAAATTTTTTCAGCTGTATTTTTTTCGAAAAACAAATATAAAGTGCTTATTTTTTTGCCGATTAAAAAAAGAGAAATACAACGATGCCTTGCTTTTGTAGTTTTAGGAAGCATAAAGAAAAAAAAAAAAAACACATTTAGGAAATATTATTTACGCTAAATTATTTTGCTAAATTAAACATTTTCTTGTTCGATTTTATAACAACAGTATTCTATGGTTTAAAATCCTACAATGAATTCGATTTTTTTTTTCTTGGAAAGTTGAGTCAAAATTAACCGGTGAAAAAAGGTCAACCAAAAGTGAGGCAACCCATTGCATTATAGAACCTATCGCAACGCTCTATTTAACCGTGCCACTGTATCTTAACTTTCGGGTGTTATTCAATGAAGGGATGTGTAATGATGAAAAAACCTTTTTTTTTTCTTTTTTTTTTTTTTTTTTTTTTTTTTTGACACGAAAACACTTTTAGACTGTCTGTTTTTGTCATTACCCGGTACGATAAGCTTTAAAATGAGAGGTAAATCATGGAGTTTGATAATGAGAAGTTTTTGCGTGGTAACAGAAAAGCAAGCTAGGAAAATAACATATGAGATTTCTAGTTTTTCACTTGTTTTCAGATTATTTTAGTTTAGCCAAATATTCTGTTCGTGACAGAGAGTGAAAATCCGGACGACCTACACTGTTAAAACTACGTGGGCCGCAGGGGTGCCAATAAGAAAGCTGGGCGAAAGCAAGGTGCCATGGGGTGCCATAGCGAATTTGAAATGCTCTTTCTGCACCAAAAGGCCTCCCAGAGGGTGCTTTAAGCTTCGTCTGTTGCGCCATCGGCACCCTTTAGACTTGTGCATGCTCAGTAAGACATCTAAAAGGCACCCTGATAGCTTGCGTCTGCGCATTGCGACTCCAAGCTCTCATCATTATCATCAACCATTTGAAGGGCGGACATCTTATTTAAATCGACACGACAGTGTCCACAGTGTTTTCACAGTCTTGGATTTCACCTTGAGTTTATTACAAAAATGGATTAATTCTTCATTTTAATCTTCGAATTCGCACGTAAGTACATGCATTTAATCATAGCTCTAAGATTTTCCAACATACTAGTTACAAAATGTTCTAACGAAATTTTATCTCTGTGTAACGATTCTCTTTTGCCGCGTAGCCAACAAACAGCAGAGCGCGAAGGAAAGGAAAAAAAAAACTCTGCCTAACTCTTTCTTTCTTTCTTATTTGTTTGTATCATACGTATATGTATATGCTATTTTAATGCCATGCATTTCGTGCTTTCGCTAATATCTTTCGTTGGCGTTATTGATAACGAATGCTGAGTTCATTATTGCAAGAGCTTACTTTTTTTTTTTTTTTTGTTTCATCAGTTGAAATGAATAGATCCTTAAAATATATTTCGGTTTTTAATCTGTCGAGGAACTTGGCGTTTAACAAACACTGCTTTTCAAACACCCCTATCTTTTATTCCATAAAGATATTTAAATGTCGAACTATACATCTGTATTAATATGTTACTCTTGATAAACATTTTAGAAGTTAATGAAGCGATTCAATTTTTTATTGATAGAATAATACAACTGAATATTTTTGATTGTTTTTGAAAGGGATCCATAAAATACCTTCCCTCTTCATTTTCAGTACAGATAATGCTGTAGAAAATGTCAATAGCATTTTAAAACTACTGAGTTGAATCCAAGTCATGAATTCTTTTAAAATATGATGGAAAGTCTGAACTGTAAGAAAATGCCTTAAATTACAAGTTTCGATTATTTTCAAATCGGAATTCAAAGTGAAAATGTACCAAGACTTCGTGAATAAAAACAATAAATAAAAGTAAACACAATTGAAAAACAAAAACGCACACAGCACAGGAGGGATCTGCAATAGTGAAAAGTGAGGGTGCCATTATGCTCTCCTATGCGGTTCCATCGTTCACCCGCGCAACTTGTTGAATTGAGGGTGCCAGTTTTTCACCCAAGCCAAGTAGAAATCTCGGCTCCCCACTGGGTGCCGCTGATGTTACAAGCGTTTCACCCCGGAAAGGTGCCAATCGCGACCTTTAGTTTTAACAGTGCATGGTAGCTATTTCCTGGAAGAGGATACTGTTCCTTCCGGTGGCCATTAAAAAAAATTGTTTCTAGGGCTCAACGAGCAACCTTGAATTCCATTAGTTGTTTAGGAATGGTTAATGGGTCAGAGCGAATGATATTTTTCATAAATAATTGCATTAGCAGTAGTTGAATAGATTTAAATCTTTAGAACTGATGATAAATTGCATAAGACAATGCCTTGATAAAAAAAAAAAAAAACTTGAAAAATACATTTCAATTTATCGCAATAAAACTTATTAGTGTCCCCACCATTTTTTGTGAAATTATTTTTTTACTTATTTATCTGCTCAGTAAAAGGACTGAAAAAAAACAAATATTGGTTTTGATTCAGATGTGAGAACATACATCTATATATAAGTGAAAAATTATTAGTGCTTAAAAAATGATAGTTCTTATTTTTATGCATATTTTAATGAAATTTTTAGTGAATGTAATCTGAGCGCTAGTTATAATGTAATTTGATAATAATTATTGTCAATGTTTGAAAAATAACGAAATTTTTTTGCAGTACTTTACTAGAATTCACTTAAGACTTTAAATTGTGACTTACGCTCGACAATTTAATAATATTGAAGTTATTGATTTGCCCGCGATGGTCTCAACTAAACATACAAAGTAGTTATTTAAGTTCGTGCATTGAATTTTTTACAGGTTTTACAGTATTTTAATGTATGTTTTACTTTAGAATCATGCGCTAATTATATTTTACGATGAATAACAACAAATAACTCATTTTAGAAAACCGCTAGTAAAGCACAGTGCAATTTCCTACTTTAAAAATACGCTTTGTCATTCATTGTCCGTTTCAAATGTTTGTTTTCTTCTTGTTATAATTCTATGCGAATTCACCAAAGAATTCAATTACTTTCACAAAAATTGTAAACATCCATACTCTTCTGCGAAAAGGAATTGCGGAAAAAATTATACCTTCGTGAAATATTTTGTTAGCTTGAACGTTTTTTTTTTTTTTTTTTTTGTTTTTTTTTCCTTTTTTTAATGTTTACTTTGCAACGTAACAAATGTAAAGAATGAAAATAAAATACCGTAAAATGGGGTGAATCGGAACACTTTTCAGCTTTGATTGTAAAAAATGCAGTTAAAAGATTTTTATAAATTTGGTTTTTTGGGTAAAAACTTCGGTCTTGCTTTACTTTTGATATTCCAAGCAAAGACAAAATATTTTGAACAATTATTATTAAAATATATAGGAAATAATGGGTGTTCCGAATCACCCCGCTGATAGGGGTCAATTGGAACACATGTTAAATTTTTTATTTTTGTTCACTTTAACCTGTAATAGGTCTCACAAACATGAGTAATATTGATGGGGGAGACTAAGAATAGATAATTACTGTCAAATAAATGTATAATTTCAATACCAGTAAACCTTTATAATTTGTCAATATTTAAAATAATTTTGAACTTATGAAAAATGAAAAGTAATTTTAAGAAATTCTTTTGAATTGAAATACACAAATTTAACATGAATGAAAGTCACTCATGTCATCCACAAAAATGTACTTGTCCTTAAAACTAGTAATTGTGACTTGGCTTTAAGTTTTTTCGTAACATCTCCTGGGATAAACTCTGCCTTTTGTTTAGTTTCTTAAAATCTCTGGGTTTCGGGGATTGTCCTGAAAGATTTTTTCGCTTATTCATCACTGTCTGTGTGCTGGACTTATACTACATAAAGTCTATGTGACTTTCCCCTCGTATTTTAAGTAAAAAAATGTCTCCTGGAGAAAAAAATCTTTTGAAATCTGCAACTTTTTGTCATTTTAAGATCTAGTTGCTCACGAGAAGAGATAAACAGTAATAAATCCTTGTCCTTGTCTTGATTAGAAGAATTGGGGTCAGAATCTGGATTTTTCAAACAGTTTCCTTCAAATAAGTTTGAATTGGAACAACAGAATTAAGTGTTCCGATTCACCCCGCAAATTTTTTTCCTCTGACACTTTTCAGAATTCTTCATCTTTATGACACAATTTATGAAAAATGTAAATTCTAATGTGGTATTCTGTTGTTCAGATACATGTATAATTGAAACATACCACTCTTAGTTTTTAAGTATAAGAAGGTTTGTTCATGCATCTGAAGTTCTGCAGTCTATGAAAATGTGATGTTTTCTAGCATTCCACGTGCAGCCCTCTTTATAAGCCAGTAACGTTGCCAGATTGACAAAAGTAATTTTTTCCTACTTCCTATGATCTTACCTTTCTAAAAAAAAAGTTCATGGCGAAAAATACCCAATAGTATATTTATGAAGAATTTCTTTGTACGGTAGGGAAGTTTTGTTCCGATTGACCCCGCTGTTCCTATACACCCCATTTTACGGTACTCCAAAAACTAGTTTGCTGTAGCTGTCACAAAACTTTCTTCTCTTCTTTTCAGGTGCATTTTTTTTTTTTTTTGAATTTTTAAAAAAGCCACCTGGTTAAACCCTTTATGCCTGACGGGTCTCAGAAGTCCCGCTTATATTGATTTAGTATTACGAATCCTAAATGTCTGGAATCATGCTGAAGCTTTTTAGTCCCACTCCTTGTACTTCGCTGAGAGGCCGACAGATGTTACTTGCAATCGGAAACAGTTTTCTTGGAAGCTCTAAGGCGTAGGGGGTCTTAAACCCTCCCAAAATTTCAAAATTTTTATGCTTGGTAAAAATATTTTTTGATGTATTTTCAACTAAAATGTACAAAAAAAAATCTAAAAATTCATTGTTAACTTAATTTAGAACTGAAAGGGTTAAGCGATTTATGCTAAAGTCTAAGCAGCATTGTTATCTAAAAGCCTTGTGTACGTTAACTTGCCATTTGATTTTTGTATTATTTTTGTTAACATGCAAATCAAGTTGAAAGCCCCTTAGATTGCTCAAAATTTCTTGAATCGATTGGTGCCAAACATTAATTAGATGAATTGGGAATATTGCTTAAAAATCCATAAGGGAAACGTCATAAAAATTTCGTCATAGATTTAAAGCCGGGAGCAGGGACGTCATATCAAATTATTCCCGGGGGTTCAAAGGGCGAAAACTCAATGCATTTCATCGGAAATCAGCAAAAACCACGCCTACTTATATGTAAATGCATTGTTTTTCTCAAAGTCGGGGGGGGGGGGGGGCTAAATGACGGGCCTGACCGAAAGTAGTACTACACTGAAACCTTTCTTGACAACAGCATCGTGACGTCAGCGTGACGTTAGCCTATGAAGAACGATAGATAAAACGTCACAGCCTACTTAGAGAATTAGAGGAGATTGCCGACTTTTTGTGAGCTCTTATTGGCTCCGCCCGTAGTGACGTTCAGTGTCAAGTTAAGTTGCTGTCTAGTATAGGTTTCTTCAAACAGATATTTTGACTGCTTGGGCAATATAGGTATAACACATATATACACCAAAAATGAGGGGGGGAGGCGACCACAATTATTAATAAACACATTAATATGTTCTATCAAAAGTCACAAAATTCAAAGAAATATGTCATTATAAACATATAAAACAATTGTTTCTCTAATTGAAATTGAAAGGCAGTCAAAATGACTGTTTGGACAATCTAGTGCTAAACTGAATTTTTATGCCTCACATTGTTTTCTTGAATGTACCCCACTTTTTGCTCTCTCTGCGTAACTCTTCTAAATACCCAAAACAAAATTCAATTTCTCTATTAATTCCAATGCCCCAGTTTCTACATTCCCCTTAATTTATTGTTCCACTCTCTGTCTCACTGCACTCTTCTACTATCTTGGCTCCGCAATCCCCCGGCACTGGCTTCTCTCAGCACTCTGGCATTTTGGCACACACACACTGCACCACCTCAGCTGGAGAAAAACACCGAGTTGAGCTCTTGTCGCGTTTTTCCCCTTTAGGGTCTTTGCCTCAGCTTCGCCTGATCCCCAAGGGCAGCGGAGGATGGGGCACTAAATCGTTGCTGCCGGTGGGAAGAGTTTCGCCTTTCGAAGGTATGTTGTTTGTCTAAGACTCCCCAGGTGATGTCATGTTCCTGAGATGATAAATATTTCTTAATGCCCGGTCATGACAATAAGCATTACTTTTTGGTTAAGAGTTTCACCTTTCGAAGGTATATTGTTTGTCTAAAACGATCCCCAGGTGATGTCATGTTCTTAAAATGATAAAGATTCTTTAGTGCCGGGTCATGACAATAAGAATTAATTTTTGGTTAATTAATTGGTTAATTTTCGGTTAAGAGTTTCACCTTTCGAAGGTATATTGTTTGTCTAAGACTATCCCCAGATGATGTCATGTTCTTGAGATGAAAAAGATTCCTTAATGCTGGGTCATGACAATAAGCATTAATTTTTGGTTAAGAATTTCACCTTTCAAAGGTATATTGTTTGTCTAAGACTATCCCCATATGATGTCATGTTCTTGAGATGATAAAGATTTCTTAATGCCGGGTCATGACAATAAGCATTACTTTTTTTGATTATTTCATTAGTTAATTTTTGGTTAAGAGTTTCACCTTTTGAAGGTATGTTGTTTGTCTAAAACTATCTCTAGGTGATGTCATGTTCTTGAGATAAAGGTTCTTTAATGCCCGGTCATGACAATAAGCATTAATTTTTTGATTATTTAATTGGTTCATTTTTGGTTAAGAGTTTCACCTTTTGAAGGTATGTTGTTTGTCTAAGACTATCCCCAGGGGATGTCATGTTCTTGAGATAAAGGTTCTTTAATGCCCGGTCATGACAATAAGCATTAATTTTTTGATTATTCAATTGGTTCATTTTTGATTAAGAGTTTCACCTTTTCAAGGTATGTTGTTTGTCTAAGACTATCCCCAGGGGATGTCATGTTCTTGAGATAAAGGTTATTTAATGCCCGGTCATGACAATAAGCATTAATTTTTTGATTATTTAATTGGTTCATTTTTGGTTAAGAGTTTCGCCTTTCGAAGGTATGTTGTTCGTCTAAGACTATCTCCAGGGTATGTCATGTTCTTGAGATAAAGGTTCTTTAATGCCCGGTCATGACAATAAGTATTAATTTTTGGTTAAGAGTTTCACCTTTCGAAGGTATATGTTGTTCGTCTAAGACTATCCCCAGATGATGTCATGTTCTTGAGATGATAAAGATTCCTCAATGCCGGGTCAAGACAATAAGCAATAATTTTTGATTATTTAATTGGTTAATTTTTGGTTAAGAGTTTCATCTTTTGAAGGTACATTGTTCGTCTAAGACTATCCCCAGGTGATGTCATATTCTTGAGATGATAAAGGTTCATTAATGTCGGGTCATGACAATAAGCATTAATTTTGGTTAATTAATTGATTAATTTTTGGTTAAGCGTTTCACCTTTTGAAGGTATGTTGTTTGTCTAAGACTATCCCCAGGTGATGTCATGTTATTGAGATGATAAAGGTTCTTTAATGTCAGGTCATAACAATAAGCATTAATTTTTGGTTAAGAGTTTCACTTTTTAAAGGTATGTTATTTGTCTAAGACTATCCCCAGGTGATGTCATGTTCTTTAGACGATAAAGATTCTTTAACGCCGGGTCATGACAATAAGCATAAGTTTCTGGCTGAATAATGATTTGCAAAAACCCTGGTTAGAACATTAATAAAATTGTTTTTAAATTGGATGAATATTTTTATTAGCTTGTGTACTTAAGTTTAAAAGGAATCCCATTAAAGCCTGAATTCAATTATAAATAACAAAATTAACTGCCGCCAAACTCACTGCTTATTAGATAACATTTTCAAATTTAATATTGTTAACAGACTAAGAATTGCACAGCGTTTAAAATTGATTTCATACTCACCAAATCTAAAAAAGATTCGAAATTATGGTAATCTGTCATATGGTGAAAATATCAGCTCAAGGCTCAGCTGACCCCCCCCCCTCCCTCTCGTTTTCTTCTTTTTGTTTTAGTGGTTGTTTTAGTACTTAAATTGTAAGTGTCGGTAAACCATTAAAGCTCAGTTCTTTGATGGCCTGGTCAAATCTAATAACCTCGGTTGCAGAAAGATTGAACGAAAAAATCCCAAACGAAAATATTATACGCGCTATACAGGGTGCCCACAAATAACTGACGGTTCAAAAAAAAATTGTTACTGTAATACAAATTTTCTACGATGATAAAATAAATGTTAAATGAAAATAACATCATTGTTAATAAATGTTTAAGTAATGGTTTCTATTCTCGCGCCTTTAACTGTAACCACAGATGGCAATCTTTTTGGAAAGTCTTCTGTAGCGGCACGCACCTACAGAGGATACATCACTTTCACGGATACATTTAATTAGTTTTTTATTCGTATACTTCGCCTTTTCCACCGCTATACCTTACTTCTACAGTATATGTTTCTTTAAACAATTTTAAAGTTCTTTTAATTAAGCTCTTGACACATTTAAATACTTAATTTTTTTTTTTAAATCACAATTCCGCTTACCTTTTAAATGCAGTTCGAGAATTAAACGATGGAACTACTTTAATATAACCACCCAAATCGGAAATTTGGCCAGTTTTTTTTTTCTCGCCAAGGAAAATACCTGTTTTTGTTGTTGTCACAAAAAATTTGTTGCCACAAAACTTTTGAAAAAAAAACTCAAGAAATAGTACAAAATACAAGAAAATACCACATTTGGTAACAGCAAAAACCTATAAGCTGAAAAAACCTTAATTGGCAACACCAAAAAAAGAAACAGCAACCCTAAAAAGTCCGTAAAGGAGTGACAGATTTGGCGCGTCATTTTTGGGGTTGTATATCAAAGTTATACCTAAACGGCGTTTAGCATCCATCTTGATAATGCAAAGAATGAAACGGATTTTAATTCAAAGAACTAGCTGCCAGGGCAGCTAGATTAGCTTCCTGCGGCATGCTGATGCATAACGTCCCCCCTCTCTAACTTTTACCTCATTCTGAAATTATATTATTTGATATAATTTAATGTTCATTCGATTTCAAGACATACCACGCACGTGGCCCGGCGTTGCACGGGCACTTCGTGCCCTGAAAGTAGTGAGAAAAAAATTTAAAGAAACTACTCCCCGCCAAGGCGGCTCGCTTACAGGCGCTTCACGCCTTTACTTTTTTCCTACATAAAAAAATCATTCGAATTATTGAGATGCTTCACGCCTTCAAGATGGTGAGGAAAGTTTCAGTAAGTTCAGGTCGCTCAAAGAAAAAAAGCAGACATAGATACTCAGTTTTTAATATAAGTAGATGGCTCTTCAACAAATAAATGTTTCAAAATATTACCAGTAGCTAGCGATAAAAATTCTACGTAAGTGGTCCGCTTATGAGTTTCGTGTTTGATTTAGTTAAGCCTTCATTCAAAATTCTCATTATCATTGTTATCACCGTTTCATGGCAACGACGGTTTGCAAGAATGGATTTCATATTTAATCATTTATTAGGCTTAATCGCTTTAAATTTGACTACTTATTAATTGATATCTTCGCTAATTAAAATCGTATAATTATATCAATTGAAACTAAAGAAGCTTGAAAAATTACCTATCTATCGGTACCTGGTTCGACTTTCAGTTCATTGGCGTTCAGGAGAAAGAAGCGTGACATAGAAAGATAGATACTCAGAAAGATAGTTAGAAAGAAAGATAGTTAGAAAGAAAGATAGTGAGAAAGATACTCAGTTTTTAATATAAGTAGATCGTCTGCACTATTGCTCATAGAACTAAACTAAATGTATTAAGTGTTGCCAACAGTAAAACACATCTTGAATGTAAATTATGCACAAATAAATTTTGCCGTCAGTTATTTCTGGGCACCCTGTAAACTCGAGTTTTACTGCACATTCGGTCGAATTTTCGGGGCTTCACTGTTATTGTAACCTAACAATTAAGACCAGGGATAATTTTAACTTAAATGCAATATGCGTTTCAGAATTCATTCCTACTATTTAATGTCGTGTTCCGGGGGGGGGGGTGTATTTGGAGATTAATCTTCCACGAAAATATGAATCTTTCTTTTTTGAACAGAAAAAACGAATGAAATTAATCGCACCCCTTTCTTCCCGGAAATGTGAATATATCCCCGGCGAAATTCTTTTCTTGCTAGGATTCTTAAAGCAGTGTTGACAAACATATTCCAATACATAAATAAATAAATATATGTATACACACATATTGTCGGTGTAGAGAAAAGAGAAAGATAAATTTGATAGAACGTAAAATGATTTGCTAGCTAGTTACACTTGAAATGCCTTTCATATTAAAGCGTGGGAAAATTTTGAAGCGACACTTAACTAATAGTTGTTGTAATATTTCATAATAGTAATAATAATATAACATTAATATCGTGACTATTTTTTTTTACAATATCCCATGCTACCATAAATTAATTTTGAATTAACTTCTGCTACACAAAGCCATCATACTATCAAATGCGATAGAAAAAAAAACTGGAGCGGCAGCTAATTTACGATTCAATTACTCAGCCATAAATCTTTAATCTGGCTAAAGGTCTTGTTAGGAATAAAGTACTATCACGACAAACTGCAGCTTCTTCCCCCATTTCCCAATTTCATATATCATTCCTTAATGACAATTTTCTCAATAATCGGCTTCGATTGTTTTTATGGCGGGAAGAGGGGGAGGGGGGGGACGGAGTGCTTGCGTGACGGCGATTCTACCTGTTGGGTGGGAGTTGATTCGTTAAAAACTGTGCAGTGATGCGTAGTCGTTTTCTATTTACTTAACGATGAAATCTGAATTGTTCGGTGGATCTGTAATCTTTGCGATTTGAATGGTAAAATAGTGTTAAGAGTTTTTCTTTGCATCGTCAGTTTTGTCGTAACCGGTTTAAGCTGTTTACATACGGGCTCTTCAGGACCGTAACCAGGCTTTAGTTTCGGGGAGGATTTTACCAAACGCATTTTTTGAAAAAATCAAAATAATAAATTTAAAAAAAAATATTTTGATATTTTTCATTTCTATGTCTCATGATTTTTCTTGCAGGATAATACTTGGAGAGAAGAGAGGGGGGTAGGGGTCTGCTTTTAGGGTATTTTCATGAGCAATGTCAAAGTTAAAGTATGTATTTAATTAGGGAAAAATCTGAAGAATACGCATATAGGAAGCTACTACCTTGTAGGCTTATTATATACTCGATATCTGCAGGAACTACAAGAAAAATAAACATTGTAGATACAGCACTGAGAGTTTATACAGTTTTCCAACAATACTAATTACATTTTAATGTGAATTTTATATTATTTTATAAATTGTGTAAACTCTCAGTTTTGTATCTAAAATATTTATTTTTATTATAGTTGACATTTTTTCAACAAAAAAGGATAACGAAAAGCACGTTGTATAATAGTTCCGAAAAATTTCGGAGGGGGTTTAAACCCTAGAAATCCCTCTCTTGTATATGGTCCTGGTGCTATTCTCTAGAAATGTGAAATGTATTGTCACAGGCCTTTTTTCACTTCTATTTTTGAGTATTATCCATTCCTTAGCTTCTAAAGAACAAAATAACAAGCATTTAAGAGATTGCTAAACAATATTTATGTGGAGGCTTAATACAAGTACTAAAATATCACTATCAACCCATTTCCCTACGCAGAATGTCAGTCTTCAATGGTCTGCTTAGTTAGAAAAAATAACTAAATAAATAATCAAAAATTATAAATTAATAATAACAGTGAAATCTATCTTAAGAATATAAGTTTTAATGATGCTAAAGTATTTTAATTTGAAGTTTTATATTTGATTGCATACATTATGTTTCTTGCATTATTAAAACGTATCCCCCCCCCCTTAGTGCAACTGGAAAATGAAATAACTTTCAGCTTTAGCAGCTTTAGTAATCAACATTGTTAGTAAAATAAGAATTAGTATGTAAACATCTCTAAACGTTTTGATACAGCTAATTACCGTCAATATCAAAGTAAACGAAAACGTTTTACGTATGTCATTACCTTCTTTTCTCTTAATGGGTTAAATTTAACTATATTATGCAATTTTATTCATTTTGTGCTTTTTAATACGCTTTTAGTAGTTTCACATATGGGTTTGTTTGTTTGTTTTTATGTATGTAACTCTGGCGGCTGAAAGATACATTCCTGTTCTTTGCAAAAATAAAACATATCACATATCTAATACTATTATTAATACTAAAGGATAAACTATATTACATCTTGATGTACCATAAATGTTTCAGTTGTTTGTATGTAACTCTGAATAAGAGATAAAATTCACGTTCTTTGCAAACATAAAAGTAATTAACTTATTAATACTAAAGGCTAAACTATATTACATAATGATGTATTATCTTAATATATAAAAATTACGTGTCCCTGTGTTTGTGGCCAATGGACTCCTCAGCTACTGAACCGTATTTAACCAAATTTTGCACGCAGTTTCAGTTTGGTCCAACTTAAATGATAGGATAATTTTTATCTCAATTTAGGACCGCAATATATTTTTTATTGCAAATTATCTATTTAGCTACCAGCTTTTCTGTATTCTTGGCTAAGCCTTTTTACTAAGCCTTTTTTGACACCTCCATGGCTGAACGACATAAAACACACGTTCTGGCAGTTTCCGAAGCGCAGTAAACAGGTTGTAAGTTAACGGTGCGTTGAGTGTTATTTGACTTTTTTGTGAAGAAAATTATAAACAAACGCGTTACTTCCCTTGAAATTTATATGTGATAAGCTGTCAGAAACGATTGTCACTTAAGAGTTTTTACGCCTCTGAGGCTGAGAGGTGGAAAGCGCTTGGTGGGATTGCTCTTGGACTGCATTTAAGTGGCTGTTCTTCTTACTACTATTATATATACAAAATTTTGTTTGGATGGATTTATGGATGGAGCAGTCAGTTGATAAGCAGTCTGCAAAAATTATCTTTTTAACTAAGCCTTTTTTGAACCTGTGTCGCCGGGCGACATAAAGCACATGTTCTGACAGCTTCTGGAGCGCTCTAAAATAGGTTGTAAGTACAGAAACAATAATGGATGATTAATGTAGGTACTTTTTTTTTTTTTGTATTTTCTAATAAAAAAACTTAATAAATTCAAAAATGTGCTTATTTATTACCTTTAAGGCGGAACAGAGTTCGCCGGGTCAGCTATAACGGTAATAAAGTTTTTTGTTTCTATTGAAACATTATAGTTTAACCCATACCTAAGCCACAGCAACGCGTGGCCGGGTCAGCTAGTAAGTGTATGTAAACTTTGGGGACATTTAATAGTTTTCAAAATCAGAGGGAAATCAGTTAAATTATTATAAAATATAGATTAACCTTCAGCATTAATGATAGTATTAAGTATATTACTTTTACATTTGTAAAGAACGTAACTTTTATATTTTTAAAATTAAGTCTAAAAGCATATTTTTTAGTTTTTTTAAACTCAAATTTAATTATTTTATTTCAAGTGATTCTTTGTTCAAATCACGTCAAGTTTTGACAGAAATAGCAACAGGTTTTGTCTTGTCTGGTGAAATACGTCAAAATGTCATTATCATCCATCGGAAAGGTTTAAACATGTGGGTGGTAAAGATAGACTAAAGAAGAAATGGTACTAAGTACATTAATTCTATATTTTAGTTGCTTGATTTTTTAAGGTTAATTTCTTAAACTCTGGATGTTTTTTTTCTGTAAGTTTAATTGAACCTTATAAGAAAAATCAGTAGATGAATATTTTTAAAATGTTCAAATACTATAGCATTTTAAATAGTAAATTTAGTGTTAAAAAATTTTAGTGTTATAATAACAAAGGGAATGTGAGCCATCACAGAAAATATAAATATCATACAGCCTGTTGAAAAATGCCCATAGAAAAAAATGCTGTAAGTTCTTTTAAAAAAATTTAGTAGAGATAAGATTGAAACAGATTTTTTGTAAATATGTTTAGAATGGTTGATTAATGCATCTTTTGTTTCATGTATTTAAAAAATAGTAAATTTAGGGGCAAAATATATCAAGCTCTTTTCTGCACGAATCGTGATAGTACAAGCTCTTGTAATTAAAACACTTTTTACTTTAACACTTTTTGAAGAATAAATCAGATAGATTTTTTTTCTTCTCGAATAATGTTTTTTCTCGTTAATGGTGTGTTGTTTCTTCAGTAGTATGCAGTAAAAAGTACACCTGCGGTGATATCTTGATAAAGAATGCATTTCTCATCATATCTGTACCTCAGAACCAGACGGACAAGTCCAAAAATGTCGATTTTTATTTTTTTTTTGTTGCATTGTATGTAGAATCTTATTCCGCATCGACCCATAAGAAAGTTATTGCAGAAAAGAAATTCCTTCACAATTAATTAGCAGCGTCAAAAGAGCGCGAGTCCCATCCTTTGGATGCATCCGACAATCGTTTTTGCCCTCTATCCTTAGCAAAAGAGATAAAAAGATGCATTATATCTGTACCTCAGAACAGACTAACGTAAGTTCATTTAAATCAAGTGCTGTTCCGATTCATAATAAAGTTGATTCTGGTTCAAAAACTTAAGTTTTACCTTATAACTAGGGGGGGGGGGGGAGAGCTCATATTTAAAAAAAAAATCATTTGAATTTGATTTAATATAATAAAATTAATTATAAATTTTTGTAACTGATATTTTAACACTGCATTTCAAATATGTTGCAATCAAATTAGAAACAAAACATTTTAAACTGATATATTTCACTTGTTAAAGACAGTTTTGTATTGTATGCATAGTTTAATTTGATAGAACCCTTATTCGTACAATTACTTTATAAGGACATGTGTAGAGGCTGTATATAATGATCTACAGAGGCTCTGTAAGAAATGCCTGTATAGAGTTTTATAGAATTATGGCCCAATTTTGTATAGGGCATTTTTATAGAATTCTATAAAAAAAAGCTATATAGCATTCTATAAGAAATAATTAGTAAGATCCTAATTTTATAGAAATCTATAGAGGTTTTCTCTATGGAATTCTATAGAAAACAGTCTATAGAAAATTGGGCCATAATTCTACAAAATTTTATATAGGTATTTCTATAGATTTTTTTATAGAATTCTATAGATTATTTTTGTCGGGGGAAATACTGTACCAGTTGTTTAGTTTTCCTCTACACAACTTCCATTTCGAGGAAGGGGGAGAGAGAATAGACTGCAATTACTACATTAGCAAATGTTATAAGAAATAAACACCCTTGTATTGTTATTTTACCATTCCGTAATCTTTTCCGGAAACGTAAAACTGCTACGGTAGCACCTAATAAATTCAGGAAGAAAAGGACACTTTTCATTATTTAGTTGCTCCAACGGCTTTTTTTTCCCTCTAAATACTTTTCGTCGACATTCAACGCTAATTGGCATCACGCTGTCTCATATCCTATCATTTTCATAAGTTATTGCTTAGCGTTTATACCTATTTTTATCGAGCTTATATAACTCTATTCAGAAAACGACACAAGGCAATGCATTGCTTCTTTAAACATTTGTGTATGCTGTATTCATGCAGGGGGTAGCTGTTCTAAACAATTTCACGGAAATTTTTAACCGGTTTGTTGCTATATTTGTTTTGTTAAATCATACTATTATGTAGTCGTGTGATTCATTCATGCAATCCCAAACCATTCGCAGCTGAATCTAAATGATAATTTGGCTGGAAACACACAGAAACGTGCACAATTCTTGCAAACTGCCCCTAAAAAATGTTATCAATGGTTTTCAAATTTAGCACCGCCATGTCGATGAAATTGTTTTTCAGACACGAGAAAAACAACTAAAACCATTGGATAGACGGTGCTGATTTTAACAACATGTGTGGAAATGAGCAAATGAGTATGATGAACATGCACTTCTAATGTACCCACATGTTTTAAATATGCGGATAAAGTCATTTTATTAATTAGGAGCAGAAATCCTTATAGTTTATCTCCCCTGCATATTTTCACCCAAGTCACTTGTACTTAGTGCTATGGGTGAAATTAAATAGCGTGGGGAAGGGGAGTGCATACACTACACTCTATTGTTTCGGTATCAACCCCTACGGGTAATTTAACAAGTTAGAATGGGTAAAGACCGCTGCTTCTTCATCCAGAACAAGAGGTAATCTACTCCCCATCCTACACCATCGCTGGCACAGAATTCTTTGAAATGGGAACTTGGAGGATTTTGACTAAAGCAAATTTTAACACTTACCAGTCACCAATAGCGAACATGCAAGGTCGTTCATAGAATGGCATCAAACCTATAACCCTCCATTTGTGAGTCTGGCGCCTTGCCGATTTTGCCATTATGGTCTCCTCAAATAAATATCTAATTATAAAAACAAGACTAGATTTTTCATAAAGAGTAATTTAATCGACACACCTAATGTAATAGGGGAATGTGTGGCAAAAGGAAATAGCGGGTCAAAGTGAAATAGTAAAATATTCTCACAGTTTGCAGCGCCACCAATCTGACAATATTTCAATTAAGTTCCTAGACATGTAGTGGATTTCTGTCAAAAATAAGTAGCTCCAAATATCTACGAAGAAAATTACACAAGTCAATTTTAAAATTCGATACCTTTATTGTAATGTTCGTGGTTTTTCAAACATATTCCCTAATATTATAAAATGATAAAATTTCTGTAATTATCATTTAAACTATCAATTGGGATCTACTGATACCCAGTGCAGTCCTTACTTACTTTATATTAGACATGTTTTGATTTTAAATGCTCAACGTAATTTGCCAAGTGGACGCTGGTCAAAGTGGATGGGGCAAAGTGAAATAGTTCATTTCGTTTGCTAATGCATTCATTTACCAAACCACGTACGTATTCCTTCATTTATTAATTTATTTACTCTTCTTATTATTAATTTACTTGTGTATTTATTCATTCACCTATTTTGTTATTCATTCTCTATTTTATTCACTGAATTTTTTTCTCATATATTGGCAAATTCATTTTTTTTTGTTCATTTATTTATTCGTTTATTTTCTCATTAACAATTCATTTTTTCGTTTCTATACGCATCATTTGATGAAAATTACTGTAATTCATCAAATAGAAAGTGTTTCATCACAAAAATATTGAATTTTTCACTTTACCTCAAGTTTTTTTTGAGGTGACAACTTTCCACCTCTTTTTGAAAGTGCAACATAAATGCCAAAAATTTAAAAATAACTTTTCAACGACAATTGTATCACAAAATACATTATTCATTCTTCATGTACGCTGATTTTCAGAACAATTTTCCAATTTGTTCATTTCGAAACAGTTGTGTTATCTTAGCTATTTCACTTTGCCCCACATTCCCCTACATTGTAATAAATCTACAATGAACTCTCACTTATACGCCGCCTCATTTATGCGCCTTTCTCACTTATACGACTATTTTAAATGGTCCCAGCACATTCCATAGCAAAATAATGATAGTATCATTCATTTATGCGTCGCACTAAAGATAAATATTTCACTTATACGCCGAATTTTCCCTAAAATGTAAAAAATTTAATTTATTTTCCTTAAAAAATAAGCATTTTTTTTTCACTTTCCTCTTTAATGTTTCGTCTTTATTGCTCATGGAAGACATTTTTTCCGCATGAAATGGAGTTCGGAGAGGGACAATTATCGATTATGCATCGTTTTGGAGGAAACAGTTTGTAATTAGGTATGCTACAGTTTTTGTTTTCTCTTTATCATTGTAGCTACGTTACAGTAATTGCCAAACCGTGGTAATATGTCCCGTTTCTATAGAAATATTCTTATTCATTCTCTCATTAGAAACTATGTTGCGTTTTAGTCCATTAAATAGGCTTGTTCACTTATACGTCTCTTTCACTTATGCGCCTTTTTCTATTGGTCCCTTGGGCCGGCGTATAAGTGAGAGTTAACTGTAGTTGCTGCGTAAGTATTGGAACATCTTTTTGCTCAAATCTTTTGCTTCAAGTCAAACCAAAAAGGGAGAGTAGAATGAGTAATGCGGTTACAAAATCAGAACAATCTCTATGTAATTCCTAAAATAAATAACTAAAACATCCAGCTGATTTCCCCAAACGCCTAGATAGCAACAAATCCAAACTAACGCTTAGAGTTTGCCAGGTAACTCCCGTGTAATCCTTGGACAGCAAGCGCGTCAGAAAGATTTCTCCTTTATAAAAATCTTCGAAAAGCGTATTTGTATTCAGAATAAGTTTAGGGTTTGAAATTCTTACTCAAAACACACACAAACGCCACTGCTTTTTATCATGCCTTCTTATTCTAGCATCCCTTACGTATTTATTCCCATCTTTTGCGGATGTATTATTCATGCATTTGTCGTGCGGATAAAGAACCTTGACACTATGATTGAATTTGGTGCTTTATTACTTTGTTGTAAAAATTTTTATTTCTTTGGTTATTGCGCTTTTGGTTTGAGATTTTTAGTTGGACTTTCTCTAGTCTCATAAACATTCTCAGTTTTCTCTTGCGTATATGGACGAAATCATTTCATATTCTATGGTAGAAATACGAACGAATAACTGTAACTGATCGAGCGACAAAATTTTGACAAAAATATTTAAGAAAATTTATTCAATAATGATAAAGGAATTAGTACATTTTTTGGGTAATAGTTTGTACTTGATTATTTCACTATAACAATGAGAAAATCTTCCTTTTATTATTGTTCATTTGGGGCTAAGATGTTGGGCTAACCTTTTCCTTGTAACATAACTATTCGTAGTTACTTTTTGAGCATTGAAAGAAATAATTTTCATGTTATTTTTTAAAAATGCAGAAAAAAACAACTATAAAAACAAGGATTCTTTTTACGAATAACTTCAGTTTAAAGTAATTTATTCATTCACAAAAGGGTAATTAATAACATTGCGAGAAACATTTATTACTTTATTATTTCACTGTTTTTTTTTTCTTTTTTTGCTATTGCTTGTTTGGTTAAAGTGCCAAGCCAGCCTTTCTCTAGTTACTTAGAGATTCGCTATAACTCTTGCACATAGGAGGGAATTATTTTTATTACTCTTCGTAAAAGATTACAAATGATTAACAATGACTACATGAGCAGGACTATTTCGTAAACTGCATTAGTTAACTGCAATTTCTGCTAATGAGTATTAACAACAACCAAAGAAGTACCCTTTTAGGTAACATTATACTGCAAAAAGTAAATTGTTGTTTTTACAGTATAATAATGGCAGCAGAAGCTCCAATTTACAGTTTGTTGCCGTAAAATTTAGCTGTGTTATGCTGTCAAAACAATAGTAAAATATTGGCAGCAGAGGTTCCAGTTTAAAACTGTAAAATGCACGGTAATAAACTAAAGTTAGCAGTTTTACAGTTTATTACTATAAAATTACAAATTTTACAGTTTAGTACTGTACAATTTCAAATTTTACGGTTTATTACTTTAAAATTAACAATTTTTATGTTTTTTTATTACAAAAAAATTCGCTGTATTATACTGTGAAAACGACATTACTTTTTTACAGTACAGAAAATTCATTATTTTGTTATTAGAAATTTTATTTCTTTGTTTTTCCCCTTTCGGAATTTTTTTTTTTACTTTTCCAATTAAAAATTGATTTCTGTTAGGCATGTAAAATTTCTATTTTTCCTTAAATAGTTACGAATCTTTATTGTTTCAGGTGTTTCCCCTATTTCTTCACCACCAAAGCCGTTAAAGGTAAGATTTTTAAATTTCTTTGATACATGTAAAACTATTTAATACTCCTTCACCTAGAGTTATATTGATCTTTATAAAAGTGTTTTAATCGCACTGGGGGGAATAGGTTCAAATGTTACCTGTTAGAGATAATTGCTGTTGATATGCATATCCTTTCCCTTGATGATCTTGGAGCCTAAATAGTTCGAGTCCAAATTAAAGCTGAATGTGCTCTTATGATTCATAAGGGTTCATCGTGTTTTAGTGTTTGATCTAAATAAAAGATGTTCAGCTGTTAGAATTGAACTAAAGTTGACAAATATAAAAAAAAGATTATAATAATAAAGTTAGACGTGTTTTGCTACCTTTTTCTTTTCCTCTTTTTTTTTTATTGTTCTTGAGCTAGATTTTTAGTAGGGGCGTGTTTAGTTGGGGAGTGTTGGGGTTTAGGGGAGTGTTGAGTGAAATAGTTGAGACAACTTGCCTTTTTAAAAAAGAACAAATTAAAAATTCGTTTTTGAAAATCGTAATACATAGAGAAATAACAATGTATTTTATTGTGAAACTTGCATTGAAAAAAAAAATCATTTTTTACTTTTGCAGTAAAGTTGTACCTTCAAAAGATTTGAAATAGAACTAAGCTTAATATTAAATAAATAAATTCTACACAGAATTTGAGTAAGTCTTAATAAATATTTTAAATGTTAATAACAAGACGTTTATCATTTATAATTACAAAAATAATTTTTTATTTACAGCAAAGTATTATAATATGGGTACCAATTTTCAAAAATTGCTTGTATTATCATATGCTTTGATCTTCAGAGATGACGTTTTTTAGGCTGGAATAGACTACACGTGTTTCTACATAATTGAAATATTATCAAAATCCTATCAGACAGGTAGTGGTAAAAAGGAGCGTATATTTGCACTTTTGAAATTTTGTTTAACATTCCCCTATTTATGATACTGAAAATACGCCATTAGCTATATTAAGTGTCTATTTACACCTTTCATTTCAATATTTTTATTATTCTCCAATATTACTTGTACAGTGCCCGCTGCCAATAAAATCACTGGATTAAAAAATCAGCCGCTTTATAATATCAAATCTGGAAGAATAGAATCATTACTATATCACAATATGTTAAAACCATCCTTTAATAAAATCATTAGCGCCGTTTTATAAAATCAAGTTTTTGGAGATTATATGGCTAAAAAAGTCGGAGGTGGGGGCGCTTATCTGCATAAAACCAGAATTTTCTTTCTCTTCAAGATTACAAAGGTTGACAGTTTATATCATTCAGTTTGAGTAAAAATCGTTCGCTAGAAAAACATACCTGAACGTCAAGATTTCAGAATGATCTAAATTTTCAAACTCTGTTTTTCAAACGACAAGTCAATATTTTGAAACCCCTGTGTCATTTAAAAAATGTACTTTTTACATTTCAGTTAATCCTAATTGTGTTTTAATTAAACTGAATGTAAAATATTTGTAATAGTAATTAATTTATTTTGTATTTTGTGAAAACTTTAAAACCTTTTCTTTTTGTAATTTTATAGATGCCCGTTTATAAAATCAGCTGTTTAATAAAATCAAATATCCTCGAACATATGTGATTTTACTAAGCGGCGGGCACTGCAGTGTCCCTTGCCGCCAGATAGTCGAATGTCGTGTCACAAGTCGTGTCACAAGTATAGCTGAAGAAGAGCGTTTTGTTGTTTCCTTTGCATTTGTACTGTACGGGCAATGAAACCTGTTTTACAGAGAATCGACTGGAGATTTCATACGTTAGGATTGCCTTGGTTTTAAAATTATTTTAATTGCTAGTGACTTATCGATATTTATAAAGGGAAATAAATAAGGAAAAAAAACGCGTAAATGTGTTAAATATAGATTTTTGGTTCTTGGCGACTTGTTTACTCGCATACTTGGTGAAAACAGGCGAAAACGGTTTTCGCTGATGGCATGTTAACTCCGTATGTTTTAACTTCTCCTTTTTATAGAACACTAGCAGAACCCGGCAAACGTTGTTCTGCCTAGATGTATATATCGCCTCCACATGGTGTTTTGGATGTAAAAATCTTTAAAGCGTTGTTGAAAATAGGCATGAAAGATTTTAAAAATTCTAAATCAAGCAAAGTTGAAGTTACGCACTGAACAATCTACAAATAGGCCACCAATTATTTTTATAAAAATTAAAAAAATACCGAACAATGAAAAACTTTACACATAATTTGATTTTAGATAGGAATTTTATTTACACATCAAGACGAAGAAGCTCTCCACAAATCGTGTAAAAGAGATCTTCGTTTTGAAAATAAAATTTAGAGACACATAAAATGTATAATGTGACAGGACCATGAATAGCTCTTTTAAATTAAATTAAAAAGGAGAGAGAGAGCAGTGAATAGAATTAAAATGAAATCGACACATTTACAATAGAATGTGACTGGACCACAAATAACTACTTTAAAGTTATAAAAAAAGCACAGTGAACAAAAATAAAGAGAAATGTACACATTTACAATTACGTTGCAAAAATGCACTGGACAGTCCAAAAGGTAGACCATCAATCGCTCTTCTAAATTAAAAAAAAAAAAAAAAACACGGTGAACAATAACAATGAGTAATTTACACATTTACAATTACGTTCTAAAAATGCACTGGACATTCCAAAAAAGTAGACCTTCAATTGCTCCTTTTAAAAAAAGAAAAAAAAACCCCACGGTGAACAGTAATAAAGAGAAATATACATATTTACAAAAGTAGACCATAAATTGTTCCTTTAAATTCAAAAAAAAAAAAAAAAAGCACGCTGAACAACAATAAAGAAAAATTTACGTATGTACAATTACGTTGTAAAAATGCACTGATCAATCCAAAAAAAATAGATCATTAATTGCTCCTTTTATTTCAAAAAAAAAAAAAAAAGAAAAAAAGCACGGTGAACAATAAAAAAAAATGTACATATGTACAATTACGTTGTAAAAATGCACAGATCAATCCAAAAAAGTAGACCATCAATTGCTCCCTTAAGTTCAGAAAAAAAGCATGATGAACAAAAAAAAAAAAAAAATCTCAGATGTACAGTTACGTTGTAAAAATGCACTGATCAATTCAAAAAAGTAGACAGTCAACTGCTTCCTTAAATGAAAAAAAAAGAAGAAAAAAAAAACGGTGAATAATAATAAAGAAACATTTACGCATGAACAATTACGCTGTAAAAATGTACTGATCAATTACTTTTTGGCAATCTGAAATCAATTTGAATATTATATTTGGCGCTAAATGTACACCATTCCGTAAGGCGTTAAAATAATTTCCAACATTGCGGTATATCATAGCAAATAGTATGGGCATGAAAACGAACTATTGATTGGATGTTTGGCGAGAAAATATAGTAACATACTTTGATAAAGAACAAAATAGTGCTCGTTTGGAAAATAATGCATGACATCTAAGCATCTACAAATCTAAAGGACTTCAAAATATGAAACTGAATCTCATTTGTTTTTAAAAAAAGATTAATCTGTTAATCAAATATCTTTTTTAGCCTACTTTCCAGTTAAAAATAAAAGAAAGACGAAAAAAGTATTAAAAGTAGCTTAATGCATCTAAAAAATATCGCCAAGTCCAAAAAATATCGCCAAGTTAAAAAAAATATCGCCAAGTCGAAAAAATATCGCCAAGTTAAAAAAATAAAAAGGTAAAATGAATATCGAAAAATTAAAAATTTGAAAGTAGGGTATTGAGATGGGGAATTTGTGCGTCGGTCGGTCGGTCGGTCGGTCGGTCGGTCTGTCGGTCGGTCTGTCTGTCCCCCCCTAATAACTTTTGAATGAACATTCCGATTTGGACAAACTTTTTTTTGTTGGAAAGGTCTCGGCGAGTACAGCTCATTCCCATATTTGATTTTTTGATTTGAACAATTTTTGGTTCAACTTTGAGCCGTTCAAAAAACCGGTCCTGCGATACTAACTTTTTAATGAACAGTCCGATTTGAACAAACTTTTTTTTGTTGGAAAGAACTTTTTAAGGGTACTTCATTCCCGTATTTACATTTCCGATTTGAACAATTTTTCGTTCAACATTGAACCGCTCAATCAAGCTGTCACCAATAATAACTTTTGAATGAACAGTTCAATTTAAACAAACTTTTTTTTGTTTGAAGCATCTCGGCAAGGATACTTTATTACCGTATTTAAATTTTCAATTTGAACACTTTTGGTTCAACATTGAACCGTTTAAGCAACCTTTCTCCACCTAATAACTTTTGAGTGAACCGTCCGAATGGAATAATTTTTTTTTTGTTCGAAAGATCTCAGCGAGTGCAGCTCATTCCCATATTTGATTTTTCGATTTGGACAATTTTTGGTTCAACTTTGAACCGTTCAAATAACCGGTCCCGCGTTGCTAACTTTTGAGTGAACAATCCGATTTGAACAAACTTTTTTTTGTTCGAAAGATCTTTTCAAGGATACTTCATTCCCGTATCTACACTTTCGATTTGAACAATTTTTCGTTCAACATTGAACCGCTCAAGCAACCTTTCCCCACCTAATAACTTTTGAGTGAACCGTCCGAATGGAATAAACTTTTTTTTGTTTGAAAGATCTCGGAGAGGCTTTCCCATACATTCCCATATTTCGCTTTTTGATTTGAACCATTTTTCGTTCAATATTGAACCGTTCAGAAAAAAAAATTAACATTAGCGTCTACGGGGAATTTAAGTTGAATGTTGATCCTGAACTTAAAGTCGGATTTCCTTCAAACTAACTTTGTAAGAAAATGGTTTTGATAAATAATGTTTGTAACGTACTTTTCTGAGTAATCTTCTGTGAGGACTCTGATTCCGACTCCGACTCCGCAAACATGGCGGAAATGCAGGCTCAGAAAAAAAATTACTGACTGTGCAGACGATTTTTTGTTTATTTATTCATTTGTTTTATTTTATTTATTATTATTATTATTATTATTATTATTATTTTTGGGCAGACGATGTTTTTTTTGTAACAAAAATTTTTCATTCACGAGAACATTTTATTATTTATTTATATTTAACAACTGGCAACAGATTAAAAGTGAAATTCGAGACATTTTATTAGCGGACGAGTTTTTTTTTTCTTTTTTTTTTTTTTTTCTTTCTTTGATAAAATGTGTTTTGATGCTCTTTGTACTTTTATTTATTTATTTATTTATTTTATTATTATTTTTTTTTTTTTTTGAAAACGATGGAGGATTTTTTCTACGGAGGAACTGTAACAGTTACTCTTTAAAAGGTGCGACAAAACTTTATTTATTCGTTAATTACTTTTACGTGTCTATTTCATCTGATGAAAGGGGTATATTTTGCTTTTTGAAATCAGCTCTAAGTGCTAAAAAGGTATGTTTGACATAATTTTAAGTCTCAGATAATCAAGAGAATAATGATCAGATGCGAGAATGCCGGTGTCGATGTACGGGAAAGTAGGCTCGTTTAGTTCTTGACAGAACTTCTTGTTATCCTTTGTACTTCAGACAGTTATTGGGAAAACTTCCATTATTGAGGGCTCTTGGCGCGATTTAAAAGATCGACAAATTTACGGTAGCAAGCAATTCCAACTATCTGCCAGAGAGTTGAGTTGATACACTAAATACTCGATTGGATTGATGAAAGCCTTCGAAAATGGAGTTTTAAATTGAAATTACAAAGACAGAATCAGGTCTAAAATTGAAATAAATAAATAACTACTCATCGGATTTTGTTGAAACTGGTCTCTAAACCTTCCCAGTACCAAAAGGAACAAACGGTGAAAGTTTCAGCCAAATCTCCCGGGTAGTTTCTGAGATCTTAGGGAACACACACACATACACATATACACATTTACCAACATTCATTTTTATATATATCGATTAAATGATTTTCATTAGCTTGATATATTTTCCGGGCTAAATGTAATTGGTTTTTAATTACTGTAGTCCCCGCTTAATCGGGTAATGGATAAACACAATGTTAAATTTCCCCGCTTAAATAAATACCCCACTTAATCGAATAAAATTTCTTGGAACAAACAGTATTCGTTTAAGCGGCACCGACAGTACTTGGTTTATTTAGTTTCAGAATTATTTTACATGTATGGAATAAATATTAACCCATTAATGCCTGAAATTTTTTTCCCAAACATATTTTGTATACTGGTTACAAACGGTGTTTAATGGACAGGAAAAATAATTAAAAAAATATTATGTAAAAAAATAATGTTTTATTAAGGAAAGAAAAATCGTCCCTCAAAAGTTACGATAGACCCCAGAGGGTATATACGTTTTTTACTAAAATTTTTCTCTGCCTAAGATATAATATTTAAATAGACATTTCATAAGAGAAATAAAATCAGCAATTAACATAAACTGGGAAGCTAGGAATCACTTTGAAAACTTTATTTTTTTTTCTTGAGATTGCGAACGATGTGATTCTTGATAAAGATCATATTAAAACTGCTACAGAACACACTTTACAATGGCTATGTACTGCAATCTGTTAATAACGAACTGAAACAATTCCAAGGTACTCATTGAACACTATTATTTGGTTGAAATGTTCATTTTGGGGAAATTCAGATCATTTTTTGGACCGTCCCTAAAAAGGGACGCTAGGCATTAATGGGTTAATTAGTAGTTTTCTCTCCCCCGCCTTTTTTTTTTTGGTAAGAAGTTTGTTTCGTGACTTCCAGCAAACTGATTTCTTGTTATATAACATTTAATTAAGAATTTTGCCTTTTATATACAAAAGAAAGTCAGTTATGTATTTGACTCTCACCTGAAGAGAAAAAGTAATGACATTTTCATCAGTTCATTTGCAATCTTGAATTCAGCCGCATGAGTTCAAGTTTCGATAGCTACTGTTTTATATAACAACCCACCAAAGATAATTGTTGCATCTGATATCAAGAAGTTCGTCTTGATCTAAATGAGCTAACTTTACCATGCTTGAACATTGGTTTTGTAACTTCAGTCTTAACAGTTTCTCGATTTAGTAGATTTTTCTTTGTGACAAGTTCTGTGTTCAAACCTCCCTCACGTCATGGTCTGGTGTGTTGTTTGCCGTCAAGTGATAATACTTTTTTTGAAATAAATTGTACCTTCGCAAACATTATGCTCTACGTGCACCCAGAAAAAAAGTCACATGGACTCAAATAAGAGGTTCTTGCTGTATAAAAAACAGGTCCCCAACCTTCCAGTGTATTAATTACCAAATTAAGTATTCAATGCTTTCTCTCTGTCTAGTGTTGAAAAACAAGCTGAATCTGGAGTTATAAATGATGAGGTACTGATTTCTGCCCAATTAACTGACGAAACCTAACTCATATAGTTAACTACAGATGGTTTCGGAAAACACAGTAGTTTTTCTATCATCACCCTGTATTTTTATGTTAATCCCTAATGTTTATGTTTGGAAAAAAGTTTTTCAAATGTTTGCAATTTTTATTAAAAAATATCTTTTAATGTTCCTTTTTTTGCAAGAAGCTTTGGCTGTTTCTCGTAGATATCTTGCAGGGAACATTTTTCGCTTTCAAAAAATAAATAAGTGAATAAATAAAAATGAAGAAAGAAAAGCCTTTAAAATACTAAAATTAGAATGTTTAGCTTTTTATGGGTTAATTGTTTAAAAACTCTTTCTCCTAAAACTTTGATTGTATCTGATTCTCCAGTTAGGATTTGTACGGAATTCAAATCTCCCTAAAGAGCTAATGGTAATTATTTTTAATTTATTGTACTAACTCTCAAAAAATAATAATTTTCATTTCAAGAAAAAAACATAAATAGATAAAACATAGGAAAAAGGTGTCCTAAATGTAATTCTGTGGTCAAAAAGTATTTCTTCAGAGTCAAACTTTTTCTAATATGTTACCAATGAAGGACGAGGATACATACCGTCAAACACGCGGTTTCCCATTTCAAATCCTTGTTTAAATATATTTTTTTTAAATATTTGATCCTTAATTTATTATTGCCACTTTTTTGTACATTAAGCATTCTTACTTGTTCTTTTCTTTTCCGTCCTAACATTTGCGGTAAAATAGACTTAAATAGAAAAAAAAAAAGAAATACATTTCCGTATTGAACTGAATAGGAACTAAAATTGCTAAAGTATAGGCCTTCTTGGTGTCCAGAAATACTGATGACATAAAGTAATATTTTTTTTCTTTCGAGTTGGCGTAAAAAAAGTAATTAAATTTTTAATGTACACATTAGCCTTAAATTTACACGATTTGTAAAAATGTACTTTATAAGATCTAACACTATGAATTTGCCTCATTTACTGAAATCAAAAATCTCATATTTTATGAATAACAAAATGTATGAAAATGCGAATAAAAAGTAAGCTATCTGTAAATACTTTGCTATTTTTATTAAATCTTCCTGGAAAATTCTTTAACTCCTTTTTTAAAACATAATCTAAATCAGCACTTACACATTATTTAAAAAAAAAAAAAACAATAGCATAAGTAGAAGATTCAACTGTAAATAAAACGTTTCTAAGGTTTTTGAATCAGAAGCTCTAAAAAAGCTAATTATCTAAATAACATCAAACGTACCATCTTCTCGATAAGTACACATCCCGATCTATAACATCGGAAGCAATTAATCCATCCACTCTGAGCTAGTGACATCAAGTACTACTTATTCACTTTCATTACAGAGTTCCACCGAATGGGTTCTTTAATCTTCAATAATTAGCAAACTCTTCACCATCAATACACAACAACTGTTGACTCAAAACAAGGATTTTATCAAAAGGCTCCATCCTTTAATGAAACCCAAGCAATATATTCTTCGATTTGACTCGATAGTCCGTGATTAACTCATGATCCGGGTCTTAAGTGCTTTGGCGTCTGTTTGCGTTGGGGAGAAAGACATTTCGGTGCTTGGGGTAGTCTAAAAATAGGCTGTGTCTTTACTCGAAGGGAGCTCATTTGTTGGTTGTGTACTAAGTCGATGGAATTTGAGGCTCAAATGGAGAAGAAGAGTAAATATTGATGGGGGGGGGGGGGTCATTTATGAGTGTCCTTTTGAGATTACAATTTGATTTCAAGTTTTAAAGAGAGTTTTGCGCATGGTAATAATAAAGTTACCCATTAATGCCGGACATTTTTTTCCAACGATATTTTGTATATTGGTTACAAATAGTGTTTAACGGACAGGAAAGATAATTTAAAAAATATCATGTAAAAAATAAGTTTTTATTAAAAAAGAAAAAACTTACTTGAAAAGGGACGCTAGGCATCAGAGGGTACATCCCTTTTTACTATTTTTTTTTTCTGCCTGCGATATAATATTTAAAGATACATTTTATAAGAAGAAATAAAAGCAGCAATTAACATAACTAGAAAGCTGGGAATAACTTTAAAAACTTAGTTTTTTGTTCTTGAGATTGTGAACGATGTAATTCTTGAAAACGATCATAATAAAACAGATACAGAACACACTTCACAACGGTTATAAGCTGCAATCTGTTAATAATAAATTGAAACAATACCGAAGTAATAATTGAACACTATTATTTGGTTTAAGAGCCATTATTTTGAAATTCAGACAAGGTGTGGCGGTTTGGGGTCAAAATGTCGCGGCCGAAATGTCGCGGGCCAAAATGTCGCGGCAAAAATGTCGCCGGTCCAAAATGTCGCCGAGCCAAAATGTCGCGGGCTAAAATGTCGCGGGCAAAAATGTCGCCGGTCCAAAATGTCGCCGAGCCGAAATGTCGCGGGCTAAAATGTCGCGGGCCAAAATGTCGCCGGTCCAAAATATCGTCTGCCCAAAATGTCGCGGGCCAAAATGTCGCCGGGCCAGAATGTCGCCGGTCAAAAATGTCGCCGGGCCAAAATGTCACCGGTCAAAAATGTCGCCGGGCCAAAATGTCGCCAGTCAAAAATGTCGCCGGGCCAGAATGTCGCCGGTCCAAAATGTCGCCAGTCCAAAATGTCGCCGGGCCAAAATGTCGCCGGGCCAAAATGTCGCCGGTCAAAAAGGTCGCCGGGCCAAAATGTCGCCGGTCCAAAATAACGCCGGTCCGAAAGGCCGCCGGTCCAAAATGTTTCCAGTCCAAAATATAGCCGTTCCTAAATGACACTAAGTGCATAGTACAGATTTAATGTTTCCAGCAATTCACAAATTCAATGCAGCTTAATTATGTAGCTCAATTTTACTAATAAGCTTATCACGATATGATAAATACACCTGTTTA